>CAVNYN010234096.1:0-35446 GCA_963692815.1 Nyctanthes arbor-tristis
TGTGGATTTATTTATTTATTTCGGAAAAGGTGTAGATTTATAGTTGGTGAGCTTCAATTGGCAGTTTAGCCATAATTTTCTATTCAACAACAGCAAAAATATAGAGGATGCAATGCAATTTAGGTTAGAAACACTGTAGAAATGGTTTGAATCGACGGACGTCCTTGAATGTAGAAGAAACGTAATATCACTATGTTGTTTGATTATGTTTTTATGCTTTTCACGACTTGAATCGACATTTTTATTAGGATTAATGAGAACAAACAGTGTCTTTTGACAAACTTTTTAAAATTAGGGTGAAATATAATTAGGCTCGTTTTTATCGTGCAATTACAATAATGCTCCACATTTCTGCTTCTATTTGTGTAATGCTCCACGTTGTTTCTCTCTTTTATTTTCTTTCAGCTCTTTTTTTTTTTTTTGGCCACTTGTTTATTGTCAGCTATTCCCCAAAATGAGTTACATCTATAATAATGTTTAATTAAAAAGCTACATATAGCTAGTTTTTGTCCCAGAAAAAAAATAAATAAATAAACTACATATAGAAAAGGTCATATTTGATTCTTCATTTTTTCATATGATTTTTTTTTTAATATTTGACACGCCCCACCCTAGTATTTCTAATGTACTAGAAATGTGATGTGCACCGACGATAAATTCTAATTAGAAGTTTGAATTCACCGTCAAGGCTCGTTGACTTATTGAAATTTCCTAAAAATTTCGGCGGTGTCTCCCTTATTTTATGAATAAACCACCCTGCATGACAAGAATTTATCAAACCCTTACTCCAACACAATTCAAAACCTCATCAGACCACCATAGCACATCAAATCAAACATATACCATAACATAACTGACTTTACTTAAATATCTACACTCAAAAGTATATTAGCCTTATTCTTTTCTTCTTATAGTATACAAGCATGTAAAACATTTCAAATTGTCATTAACTACATCAACCATATTTCCTTTTCATATTGCTAGTTGATCATACCAACCTTGTCAGAAGGCTCATCTCCAGAATGGATCCCAAATTTTGCTCAAACATCGGTTAATACCTATAAGGGGAAACATTGAAAAAGTATTTTTGTGAGTATTAACGCCCAGTGAGTGAAATGTTAAAAAAAAATGCCATACTTTTAAGCAGAACACATTTGTCCCTTTTATATTTATCCAAGCAAATTACAAGAATTTCATCTTGGATCAAACATTTATAAAGTCATTGCAATGCTAGAACATCATGAAAATCTTTTCATTTCAATACCATTATAGAATTTCCCCCAAAATGTTTTCAACATCTCATGATCATGATATTAAGTTATACGCGCTAGACACCAGCTTGGGCCATAAGTATCTTATGACCCCTTCCAACATCTCATAATCATGATATTAAGTCATACACGCTAGACACCAGCTTGAGCCATACGTATCTTATGACCCCTTTGCCATAGACGGCACAATAAACAGCTTGAGCCATAGCAAGCACATAAGCCCTTTCATCTGGGTGGCTTTCATTTTGTCAACTTGAGCCATAAACCCCTTCGCCTGTAGGCGGCATAATCACAAATATAGGATACAATTTGGGGAATTTCAAATAATGCATCTCGAAAATTTGTAAACATCACATTTTCAATTTTCATAAATTTCTTGTATAAGAGAAGAATTTCAAAATATCTATAAAAGCATTTTTATTATAAACTTCACACCATCACATATAATCGAAACATAATAAATTTCATTTACAAGAGATTTGAGAAAATTCTACTCACTAGCTATATATATGTGATTTAATTCGGTCGATAAGCCTTTGTAATTTCTTCCGTGTCTCCTGAAATTAATAAAACATGATCAATTTAATTAATACTCCATTTTATTTACTCTTTCCTTCAACTTTTATTAATTTCATTTCCTTTATTTCTTTCTAAACGGTGAAAATTTTCTAAAATACTATATGTAGCAAGATGAAACCTATTTACATAATATAAATTTTCTATTCTTTTAAACTACCTAAACCCTCATTTTCTAGTTCAATTAATGATATCAATATGAGTTTCCTTTTGGACTACAACTTCTACTTATAACCATTCTCATTTATTTCTTTGTAATTTAATTTACTAGTTAGAAATCTTGTAGTTAAACAAATTTTTATCAACATGAATTTTCTTTTGGCAACATAAAATTTATTTTTTTTTTTTTTTTGAATTACAAATTCTCTATTCCATTAAGTTCCCAAGATTTCTTTATTCTCCAATTAGACATATAATTGTTCCATTTTATAATTGTCTTAGATTTTATCCCCTCTAAAACAAATTGTAATAATATTACATGTTAAAGTCTTAAATATCCACTAAAATAACACTAATTCTTCACCTTTAGACACTAACTCTTTCTCTTTAATAATTTCCACATTTGCCATTAAATATTATGGCATTCATTACTTACATATCCATTCTAATATTCACTAAATTCCTCAATTATCATGATATTATGCCATAAAATCATAATACCAACTTATATACATGTATATAACTTCAACTTATTCCTCCACTTAAAATTTCATCTTAGTACTAGCCACCATAATTTCTTAATGTAACACAAGAACCTTAAATTTCATAATTAAATATTGATTTAATGCCTCTAAAATGTGTACTAAATGAAACTACAAGCTATTGGACATCTTCATAAAAATTTTCATAAACCCTATATTTTCAAACTTATAGAAATTCAAGATTAAAGGCCAAGAACACTTACTAGTTGCTTCTTGTATTGGCATTCTTCTTCTTTCCAAGATTCTTCAAATTTCTCTCTTGTTTTTTTTTTGGCCTCGAAAGCTTGCAGAAAGCTTCGGCCCTCTCTCTCTTCTTTCTTCTTTTTTCTTGTTTCGTTTTTGGCTTTTTGTTTTGTTTATATTATATATTATATTATACTTCATCCATCCCAAAAAGATATTCCCCTTTCATTTTTCACATAGATTAAGAAAATATCATTTAATGTTATTAGAAATGTACAATTTAATAACATATTTCCTAATATACCCTTAGTTTTATTTAATATTTCACGTTGATTGTTCACTATTGTTGATTAGTACGCATAATAAATAAGGGTATATTTGAAAACTAAAAAATTAACTTAAGAAAGAGGAATATAATTTGGGACAGATAAAAAAGAAAAAGAGGAACATCTTTTTTAGACAGTGGGAGTATATGTTTTAGGTAGAAATTGGCCAACTTTCCCAAGAACTCTCTTGACTTTTTTTTTTTTTTTTACTTTAACACTTTGTCCCTTAATCTAATATTCGTATTTTATTGAGCCCCCACATTTCACTATGTCACATAGAACGAAAGTATAAAGAAAAATTTAGAATGTCACAATATTTTCATAGGATCTGTATGTGAATTTTTAATAGAAAAAGTTACAAGTAACGTGACTTTTTGAACTGACTGTAAGTCACGTATAACTTAATGTCGAATAATCATTATGTGAATTTTTAAAATAAAAAGTTACAGGACGCACAAATTCGAAGATCTATGATTTTAGTGTGTATGCGGATTTTCAATTAAAAATATTACATGGAATGTGATTTTTTACAATGGACTCTAAGTCATG
Source organism: Nyctanthes arbor-tristis (assembly GCA_963692815.1). NCBI lineage: Eukaryota > Viridiplantae > Streptophyta > Magnoliopsida > Lamiales > Oleaceae > Nyctanthes > Nyctanthes arbor-tristis. The sequence goes on from CAVNYN010234096.1 coordinate 3,607, forward strand.
TTTGCAGCAAATGCCAAATAATCAATATGTGACATTTTAAAACAAAAAGTTGCATGGCACCTGATTTTTGTGTAAATTTATGATTTTAATTTTTGTGTGATTTTTTAATTAAAAAGTTACATGAAGCTTGACTTTTTCTAACCGACTCTGAGTCACATATACGTGTGCAGTAAATGCCAAGTAATTATTATGTAAGTTTTTAAAGCAAAAAGTTACATTGCACGCAATTTTTGTATAACTCTATGATTTTTGTTGTATGCAACTTGAATATTTTCTATTTGGACAAAACAGGAGACAAAGAGATTGACAAAAAGGACATGTGTTTCATATGATTACCTTTTATCTAAAGGTAATGTAATGTGCTGAAAAATAAGATTTTACTATATGACAGTTTTGTTTAAATATTTGTATATATTTTTGTTCAAATAGCACAATTCATGCAACTTTTCAATTGAAAAAGTTACATGGGACTCGACTTTTAAAACCGACTATAAGTCGCATTTGCTTTGAATATTAAACAATCATTATGTGACTTTTTAAAATAAAAAGTAATACCGCACGCGATTTTTCTATTTGTAACTTTTTAACTAATTGTGGTTTTTTTAATTTGGATGTGCGATTTTTTTGGATATATATATATATTTTTCTATTTGTGCACATGATAATTGGATGTTTTTGTCCCCTATCCACCGTATTTTTACGGTTATATCAAAATCAAATTGTTTTTACGCATTTTGCTAAATTCTTTTTTATATTAGGGTATTCGTGTAAAGTCTCCTTTTAATTAAATGTGACATTTTCTATACTCTCTAACTAAATGTGAGTTTTATATATATGTGTATATATATATATGTACGATTTTTTTAACTAAATATGACTTTTATATATGTGACGTGTTTTAATTATATGTGACTTTTTATGTGCTACTTTTTAATTAAATGTGACTTTTCTAGTGCATCACTTTTTAATTAAATGTGAATGTTTATATACGCGGTGTTTTAAAGTTGATTAATATAGAGAGATAATAAGCAAAAGTGCGCATCGTGTATGTAATATTATAAGTTAACAGTCTAATAGTGCACATCGTGTATGTAATATTATAAGTTAAATCATATAACTTCTTTAGTATTATCAATTAACGGTCTAATAGTGCATATCGCGCATATACCATGATACTCATATTCGCTCAATACTTATTCAGATAAAAAATTTCATACTCATAAGAAAGTATCTACCAACATACCTTTTTAACTAAACCTCATTAGTCGTTTCCCAACATACTCTTTTAATTGAGTGATACTTCGTTTTATTTTGTATAAATACTTATAATACTACATTACTGTTTTTGTCTAGCAAATAAAAATATGTATACATATATATAATCCTTACAAAAGTAGCATAATTTTAGAATAACAATTATAATGATAAACAAAATATGAATATGACAAAATTTATCATTCAAACTCGATCTATTAATTGTTATGTCCAAAATTAATTATTCTTTTTTATCTTATATATTTGATGAAAAATTTTTTAGTATTTTAGGACTACCTACAATATAGGGATATATCGAAATAATTAAATTTATTTAATTAATAATTAGGAAAGTTTGTAAGATAATGAGTTTAATTAAGTGCTAAATTATTGATTATTATTGATTATTATGACTTTTTATTTTGGGTTTGTGTAATTACATATGCGAAAATCAAGGAAAGATTTGACAAATATTTTTGTAAATAAACATACTCGCCTATAGGAAAATTTTCATTTTGTTAAAAGACTTCCTATCATGTAACTGTAATAGATATACGGCACATGTATTTCAAAGTCATGTGAGATCGGAAGAGCTCACATAATATGTATCTATACATACCACATGGTGAGAAGTTTTTTAACTTTGAGAAAGTTCTTGATAGGGACTCCTGGCTTATATACTCATTTAATGTTTTATTATAATTTAATTTTTAAACAATCTAATTTATTCAATATTATTAGTTAACAGTCTAATATTACGTATTAAGTATATACCATAATACCCGTATCAACTTGAAAGTCGTTCAGATAAAAAACTTCATACTCATGATCATATCCAGTCCACATACCCACTAGATAATGTTTCATTTTATTCTACAAGTATACCCATGCAACCCCGTTGATATTTTTATATAACAAATAAACAATATAATCCTTTAAAAAGTTGCATTATTTTAGAATAATTATTTTACTATAATATACGTATTCGCTCAATACCAGCTCATACAAAAAATTGCATTGTAGACATAAGAATGTCCAACTTAGTAATATATATATATATATATAAGATTTTGCTCTTATTATTTTTGCTAATTAGGGGAATCATGTAGCTATATTGGCATATTACGATAGAAATGACCTCTTTGGGGTTTTTTTTTTTGTCATAATAATAAATTAGATAACATATCCATGTGTCGATTGAAATTTTGTAAAAATATTTGTATTATTTAAATTTAAATCAATAATTTTACTTTTTCTAAGTAATTAAGAAGTTTTTTTTTTTTTTTTTGCGACTCACATAAAACTGGTTTCACAACAAATATCAGACATAAATCAATCTAGGCGGAGATTATATTGTTATCCAAGAGGTATTATCCTAACAAATTTATAGTAATAACTTTTGGAAAATATTAGAGTGTTATCTAAAAAATACATTAAAAGAAAATGACGTCTTTAGTAATAATTTTAGGCGGGAAAAAAGGTTGACCTCCTCCACTAGTGATGATAAATGCAATCATTGAAGATTGTTGAAGATAAACTCAGTTGGTATTTAAGATCATTATCTCATTTCAATATTAATTAGTAGTGTATCAGTATACTTATTTAAATTGAAGTCAACAACTCATGGCTAATTTCAAATTTGTTTCTAATTATCAAGATTTTATTCTTGCAAATATATATATATGTATATAATCTAAAATTTAAACTGCGAATCATGCATATGGGATAATTTTAAAGAAAGTGTATTAGCATCACAAATTTTTTTAGATAAGTGTTGGTCCACCAACTCCATTTATTTCCAATCTTGGTGAGGTAATAATTAAAGTTAGCAATTTATTTGCCCTGCTATATCTAGGTGATCATTAAAGTAATCTTTTACAAAATAAGATAAATTCATTGTTTTATCCTTAAATTATTTTATTTTACGAAATAGGGGAGAAAACCCACTATCATGATAACTAACTAATCCTTGCAAAATAACAGTATTCTAGAAAGTGTGAGGTGTGAAAAAAGTCAAGGCCAAGCATTGAACTTGTGCGCGTCTAAGCGCACCAATGCGCGATTAAAGTGCAACTAATTCGTGTTAATGCATAAAAACGTGACGAAGCGTGATGCCCAAATTTCAAGCGTAAGTAACGCTTAGACGGCGCCTAAGTGAGCTTTTTAGAACACCGCAAAATAGGTCTCTTGGCTCCCGTCCGCTGCTAATACTAATACAGATCTCAATTTTTCTTTATATTTTTTGCTTTTTCAAAATTGAAAAATAATGTTATATGAATTGGAGGCTAAACATATCAACAGATCCAATAAAATCACTTAAAATCCCACAAAATCCATAGAAATTCATACCTAAAGAATGTTTGAAGTTACTTTGACTTGAATACTAGATATCCAAGACATCCCTAGCCCGCCCCATCCCCATTCCCATTCCCCGACCTTGATTAAACGTTGACATGGTGGGGGCAAGGTCGGAGATTGGGTTCCCCACCCAAACCTCGCTCTGTTATCATCTCTAGTCATTGCTTCAATTCATTATCTAGTTGTATTACTATCAAGTTGAGGTGTCAATAGATTTACCAGTGTTATAATACGTATAGGATACATGGATCAATAAATTCGTTTACCTCGATCGGTAGCATTTGTCCAATTTGTAATTTTTTTTCCAGCCATCCAATTTGCAAGGTATAGCAATAGCAATATTTTAAGAGCCAAAAAAGCTCCAGCATTCGTAGATCGAGTTAATCAGCAATTTTTTAAAAGCCTCAATTCAAAGATGGGCTGCAGGTGCGCCTGTTGAGTGAGCTTCAAATTAGGTCATTTTAGCATCATGGTACTTACAAAGGATTTTCTTCCGTAGTTCACAAACATCATAAATTTTGTCAAATTAGAGAAACAAAGTTTTACAAGAATAAAAATTCTAAGAAGAATTAAATATTATAGATGTGACACACTTTCATTAAATAATGAAAAAGTATCTATATGATCATCGTCTGATGAAATTGTGTCACGTGAGAATGTTATTTTTTATGTAACTCTAGAATTACTCTTACAACAATACTTTCTTGTGGAAATAACAAAGCAATTATTCATCCTTTTTTTCCTTTTAGCGATTATTCATCTTTTACAAACTAATAGTTCAAAATAGACGGGAAATTCTAAAGAACCAATGATGATTTCTATTAAGGAACCAATACAATTATAAATTGTAATAAACCACTAGTAGTTTATAAAACGACTTTTTGAAACTATTAGTGGTTTCTTGCAATTTATAATTGTGTTAGTGTACTACTAGTAGTTTCTTGCAATTTATAATTGTGTTAGTGTTAAGGAACCAATTACATTAAGAGTGTGTTTAATTGGTAACGATTTTCCATAGAAAATGAGATTTTCCAACTAAATTTTTACTTTTGTAGTGTTTGATTCACATTTTTTCTATAGAAAATATTTTCCATCTTTTAATCACGTGATCATATTTTCCTTAAAAACAAGAAAAATATTTTGCTATTGGGGGATGTAGGTTTTTTGTTTTCCAGGTAATTTATATTTTTTCTCGAGAATTTCACTTTCAATCAAACATGTTGCAATTCATTCTCTATAGAATTTAATTACAGGTAATTCAATTCACAGAAAAATATTTTCTTTCTAAATAAATTTTATGCTTATAATCAAACGTACTCTAACTTCAAAATAGACCCATTATTTTACAACAAATGAAACAACAAAAGTAACCCACCCAAGTCCCCCAGCTTATTACAAAGTAAACGAGCTAACCGTGTGGATATGTCCTTGGCCCAACCGCCATTCAAGGAGTTTGAAGGCCTGAAAGTAATTAAACCACGTTGGTTATGTATAAATATACCTCATAGTTTTAGGAATGCAAATTCAAAAATTTAATTTACACGGACTGTAACACAGAAAATTACAAATTTAATAGGATTAGTATAAATTTTTAAAAAATTTCTATATAAGTTTCAAAAAAAAAAAAATTCTAGCTATGTCCCGCCTCTTCATGCATCACATATATATGTGCGATTTAATAAGAAGAGAAGTAGAGGTTACCAGAACAAGGAGCACTAATATTACAATGCTTTATAACAAACTTGAATTTTGTTAAATTTGTCACGTCTTTCATGCTGTTAAAACCGCACTGGCATAAAAGGCTGGCAACACCATTTGCACTACAGCAAAAAACCTTTGTGCCTTTGCCAAAGCACTCCTTTATCAGACGTTGACGCTCAGATATGACGTCATCAGGGGTATTACAATACTTTTGACCCATAACAATGTCGTTGGTACTTATTATGAGAAATGCAGCGACCATTAAGATTGAGAATAACTTCATTGCGATGTGTTTTGCCAATATTTATGTGGAAAGTACCTAATATTGTGATGAGATCGGAAGTGCTTCAAGAATGTAATAACTATACATATACATATATATATGGTGAACGTATATATACAGATCTTTAAAAGCATTTTTTTTTATTTCATTTCATTATAAGTTAATTAAATAGATAAGTTCTTAAAGTCCACTGTATTTGTTTATTTTCTTAACAATGTTGAATTTAACATCTACTGGTGATTATTTATATTTTTTATTTTATTAAATGAAATCATTGAATTGAAGATTGTTAAAAGAACTTAGTGGGTATTCATGTTAATGTCTTTTTGTGACATGGTTTAAGACGACAATTTTATTTGTTTTGGAATATCGAGATTTTCTTGCCGCAAAATCATATTTTGTAATTTAACATATCTCGCGATTCGTGGAATCGTTCTGATGCATGGGATATGACTAGGGGTTTTAAGTGACGAGATCTCGTGATAAATAGGGAGACGATATTTTGGCTTTTTAGCTGGAAGACATACCAAAACGCGGCTACTCTCCAATTCAAAGCCTAAAATTGAGTTTCAGCCCTCATTCCTCCTCCCTGCACTGTGGTCGCTCTTCACTTTCCTCCGCTAAGTGCGGTCTCCTAGTAGCTTAATTAGAAGATGGTCAAAGTGATATTCGAAACTTGACGGCTCCTAACTGAAACACTAATTTTTTTTTTTAATTTTTGGGTGGGTAAAAAAAGATTTTTTTTCACCAAAAGTGGGTTTTTTTTTTTTTAAACCGAAAACGGGGTTGCTCCGCCACTGTGGTCTCCTCTGTAAATTTGTAGTTATCTAGACTCTAATCAAGATGTATCATGTCTAGCTACTTTGACTGATGTAAAGTGCAACGCGACCTAAATATATATAGCTCGGGTATGAATGCAGAAAATAAATAACACCAGAATTATTAACGCAGAAACTCAAAATGAGAAAAACTGCGAGCACCCTTACCACGGACCAAATTAATCCACTAATCGCAAGGTGAGTTTAGTACAGAGAAAGATGTTTATGTGCTATCACAATAGAAACAAAACATTCAAAAGGAAAAGCTTATAAAATACTCCCTCTTTACGCCTATCGATATGTTCACAACTCCTGTTATTTCTTCTTTCTCTCGCGTACCTCTCATAATGTCCATCAAGCTCCTAAAGATTTCCCTGAACTCATTTTGGGACACTTGAACTCCTAAGCTACTTGAACCTTAAGTGAATAAGTCCTTCGCACATATGTAGTTGCGTACCACGTACTATGAAGGGTTGCCAAACACAAAGTCAACATGAAATCGTGAAGGTCAATTGCAAATATGAAACTCGCGGGTAATGATAGCGTTTGTTTTCTCTCCTTGCAGTCGAGCTTCAAAGAGATATGCTTGCGGAATGCTTTGCTTATATGAGAGTTCCCATCGACCTACAAAGAGAACATACGTATATAGGCAAGTGTTTGAATTCTTGTACAAGTCAAGAATTTAACTTACCATATACATGTAAGAAACAAGATAAGGAAAGTAGAGAATTAGTTAACCTTAAATACAAAAATTTCCTAGTTTTATTAGAACTTAACATCCATAAACATTAACATAGTCGAATAAGGTAAATACAATAAAACTCAAACTAAGAAACATTAAATCTTGCATATATATCGAATTCTTATGCCTCAAGATAAGTACACACACATGAGCGGATCAGGATATATTAATTAGGGGGGCTTACAAAAAATTTTGGCAAGACTTTTATAGTAAGAAGAAAAGAAAGATGAAGTACAATAACAAATAAATATAGGCTAAAAATGAAACGAAATAGAAGTCGTGAATTACATTTTCTTAACCCTATTTCTTGCCATTTGTTATATTTTTTAACTTACTATTAAAAATTTCTCTTGTGGTTTTTTTTTCAAGATTTGGTGGGCTTGAGCCCACCTAGCCCAGGGGCTAAATCCGCCTCTGTATGCACGCCCCAACTTATCTTTCAGTCAAAGACTTAAACTTTATATGCAAAATAAAATATCTCACGTGAATACAAGTCATGCAAACATGTCACAAAATCGAAAACAATATTTTACACTTAAATAAAAATTAGGAATGCCAATATATAAGATTTTTCATACTAACATCCTCCTCCACCAAGTCATTTCCAACAGAAATCCAAGCTTTAGCGACGGATTTTGCTGTCACTGAAAGCCAGTTTTTTAGCAGTGATGTATATATCCACTCACATGGCCACATGAGTAGGAAAATATCTTTGGAGGTAACACGTGGCGGTGGTGGTGGTGGTGGTGGTGGTGATGGAATTTGTTTTTACTTACCCCCATTGTCATTAAAATAAATAGTAAATTCACCCATGCATTGCACAAGATGCTTTAACCAAATAAAATAAACAACATATAAATAGTATAATCTATGATTGTGTAAAAAATATTATACATCTATTATGTGTTTCAGCAAAAAATAATATAGAAATGTATTAAAAGATAATCCAACATGATCATTTGGAAAAGTTAACGTTAGAATTCATCCGCTTTAGTGTTGTAAGTTTCAGAGTGAACAGGATAGTGGACAACAATTATTATTTCAGAAGCTATTACATTTTGAAAGAACAGGGAGCCCTCAAGATAACCTGCATTCGGCAAGCGAAATTGAGTTAATTATGCCAAACATTATATAATAGAATTATAGAACTGACATAGAATTAAAATTTACATACCTAGCGGTTAAAGAAAACATATGACTATAAATTGTTGAATAACTCCTTGTAAACAACATTCAACGTAGACTTGCTAGAGTCACCGTTGTAGTCACATATTATAAACTTCAACCCATCATAATTCGTGACCCTTGAAATGGCTATATACAACTGCCCATGGGTGAACACAGACCTCCAAAGGAAAATACCAACATTCTCGAGAGATTGACCTTGACTCTTTTTTATGGTGATCGCATAATAAACCATCAACGAGAATTGCCTCCGCTGAAAGGTGAATGGCAGTCTAATATCTGACAGAGTGAGGGTTAATCTGTGAATAACAATATAACCTTTTAATAATTCATTCGTAAACCGCGGGTTCATTTAAGAAATATGAAAGAATTAAATTCAATTATATGGGTGTAAAAAACTATAGATTATATGTGTGTGTGTGTGTGTGTGTGTATATATATATAATGAGTTATATAGAAGTCGATTCAACTCTGAAAAAGCCGATAATTTAAATGATTAATTAATGTACTCAAATATTAATTTGAAACAAGCAAAATGTTTTTAAGCTAATATATAAATCAAACTAACAATATAATTAATATTGTCACGTATTGACGTATATAAAGTCTGTGCCATTTAAAGTTTACCATGAAAGAACAATGAGATCGGAAGAGCACACGTCTGGACAATTTAATATTTATCTGGATAAATGAGATTTTTTTTTCTTTTTTGATAATTGTTAAATTAGATGTTAAAAATTGTCTCATTCTAAATAACAGTGACTCTAAATCAAGCAAGTCAGCAATAACTCTTATATAAATGCTCTAAGGACAGATCAAATGTCTTAGTAATTAGCAAATACACAACCAATTTTGTATTACTCCAACATGAGAAGTTGAAAAAAATACACAAAACAACATTCACCTAAAGTTACAATGCGTCTATAATTAATTTAGTGCACATAAATGAAAATTGAGACGATACTTTAAAACAAAATATCTTATTTTATTTGCAATTTAAGAAAAAAAAATTGATTGATTAATGATGTTTCTGCATTAATAAAAAATCAAATACTCGAATAAATTATTTGCAATTTAATATTTAAATTCATTATTTATAAAGAAAATCATTATCGTAAAGTCGGACTTCAAGTCTTTTTTCTTTTTTTTTGGTCTTTATAAATGTTTTTTTTAAATAAAATTATTTTACATTAACTTCAAAATATTAATATTCAATTAAAAATAAGTTGTGCAACTAATGAAGAAAGTTTGCTGAAATCTATCATTTAAACAAATGTTTACACACAGACACAATAAGCAGCCCACGTGTAGTCAAAATAAAATGTTTTGAATGTGTATTGAGATAAAAAAGGGTACAAAGTGAGATTGATTAATTTTCCATTTATAAATAAGAGGTCTTCAAAAGGAAATCATTAGACGGATCAATATACATGGAAAACACATGAAATTTAACAAACTTTTGCAATGGAAAAGCATTACATAAATTAGACAAAATTTAATTTGGAACTCAATTATATGAAATATTAATTGTCACAATTGGTCTTGCGAAAATAGTTAAAAACTATTTTAAAAAAAGGGAAAAAAAGGAATCCAGGATCCAACGCACGGATGAAGAATTTGATATTCTTATACAGTAATTGATATGTCAAAATCTGCCTTTTTTCATGCAATGTTGATTTGAATTAAAAGAGAATATAATAGCCTTTGATATTGATGATGAAACAATAAAATAATAATATGGTTACTTTCAAAATTTCCATTAATTAGCAGATAAATAATCATAAGAGTCATAAGCAAACTAAGTTATTTTGATTGTATTATATTCATATTGCATTAAAAACATACAAACTATAGTTCAGACGAGCGGGTAAATTAACAAAAGAGTTTAGACACTACCTGAAAAAATTCGTTTGAGGACTAAGGCCGAATGTTGACTCCAAATGAAGTTCCGTGGCTAGTGAATTGCGTAAGGCTGGTAAAGATCGAATGACTATAATATCATGTGTAAGGCCGTCATAAATAATTTTAGTAGCTTGAAGAAACAAATTAAATATTTGGCTATATTTTGGGGCTTGAGCAAATGGCTGAAATTTCCTCTGTAGTTCTGTGATGTATTGATGATGAAATATGTCAAAATTTAATATAAAGTATGAAATGAAAAAAGTTGGCTGAAATGGTAAAAATGCTAAGAGCTTGTTTGATCATATTTATTCTCTCAATTTATAAATTTACCTATCACTGATTTGATATTTGATTTGACAAATGTTGAATTACAACTACATATTTCTCACCTTTTTAGATTTCTAATACACGTTCTATCTCTCTTATCATTATAAATTCCTTAAATAAATAGGATCAAACAAGCTCTAAGTAAGGTTAGTTGCATAATTTAGGGTTTTTTAATGCTTAAGCTGTGAGCAATAGTTAGAGCAAATGGAGGAAAAATACCATTAATTAGGTATTAGAATTGGATGAAAATGGAAAATCTATTGCAATAAGGTTGATTGTTTGATTTAGTATTCAAATTCTATAGCAATTGAAAATTACCTTTAATAGAGGGATATGTTTATAGAAACTTAAAGATTTTGAATTTATGATTATCTCTTCATATGTTAAATTATCTATATATAATTCTTGAAAATAATAAAAAGATAAAAAAATTAATCAAGGGCTAATATTAAGAGGTAAACCAATGGCCAAGATGTAAATGTCAGATCTAGAAAATAGAAAGTAATTTTAGGGGGGAAAATAGAAAAAAAAAACTGTATTCCTTTTAAGTATATATAGGTTATATAATATTTTTATTATTTTTGAAACGCCCCCCTCCTTTGCGGCTGTTTCCAAGGGCCAAAAGGTGGAGATTCTCCACCCCTTTTTGCTGCTAATTATGGTAGCAAAATTGTGGGTTGGGAGGGAGAAGTTCCCTAGATCTGCTGCCAGAGATGGCCGCAAAGGATATGGAAATTCTCCCTCCTTTGCGACCATCTCCAGACACAGGAATGGGGAGAAAAATAGAGGGAAAGAGAAAATGGAGGGGAGAGAGAGAGAGAGAGTGTGTGTTTTAGGGTTGGGTTGGATTTCAAGACAATCACAATTTAAACAAAATTCTATCATTAAATTCAATTATAGTTCACTCAAGATAAACAGATGAATTTGTTAAGTGTATTGAAACCTGGAACGAGATCTAGGGGGACAAAGGATGTGAAATAATATAATTTTCAAAAGTATGGCCGATATGAAAAGGATGTAGCACCAATCTACATATATCTATATTAAATGACAGTTTGTCTGGCACAATTATAATTTCATCTGGCGTAATTAGAAAATCTTTCTTTCCTAAACCCTATCTGGCACGCTTATAATGCCATACTTCATCAGTGTCACTTTTAATAAAAAAATTATTACAAATGAGACAGTGGAGGATTCAACTCGTGACCTACATATTGAGTAACATGCTTTTAAATTATTATGCCAACTGTTTTATTTGTTAACTATTTTCATTTATATATTGCTATTCTGGTGTGTTTTAACTTAAAGAAAATATTATTATTAACCACATATATACTTGAAGTCTAATTATATGGATACTGCGTTTTTTTATTAATCTCAACAATTTTTCAAATATACTAAAATAGTTAAAATTAAAATAACACAAATGACTATCATATTCTTAATAATTATAAATGTTTTTTCCCCTCCTATCTTATTTTCCCCACATGCATCATAAAAAATCTAATCAATCTATTTTAATTTTTATAATAAAAGCTATAAGAATTGAAAATAAAATTTTCCGTTACTTTGTAAAAAAATTAATTGCCACCAGTTATTACCTTAATTAACAAGTCAGTTTTTTTACAATGTCTTAAGTCATTTTGTCTGCAGCGTCTCTGAATTCATAAACCTACGAAATTAGATTTACGGAAGAAATAAAGAATCAATTTAATTAATATTATAACTCCATACGAAAAGTAAAATTGACAAAATACATTCTCCAATCTGGTTGGATTCCTAAATAAAAATGAAAATTTTTATGTGAACAGGTATCGAGTGAATACGGGTATGAACATACGCGATATGTATTATTAGACTGTTAAGTAATAATATTAAATAAGTTAGGTGATATAAACATCCGATCTGTAAAATATTAATTGAGTACATAAATGAATAACTATTTATGTATATGCAAATATATTTTGTGGAGGATACAAATAATTTATTTTTTGTCTATTTTTTTTCCATAGACGTGAAACCTATAAAATAGCGATTGATTTCATGTTACTATTCTCGAGTGTTTTCACTCAAAGAAACTATTATTATTAACATCATATATACTTGAAAGCTAATTTTATTGACACAATATTTTTTTATTAATCTCACCAATTTTTCAAATATACTAAAATGATCAAAATTAAAATAACACAAATAATCATCATATTCTTAACAATCATAGATTTTTTCCCTCCTATCTTCTCCTCCCTACGTGCACCCCACAAAAAAAAACTAATCAATCTATTTTAATTTTTATAATAAAAATTTATAAAATTCAAAAATAAAAATTTCCTCTACTTTGGACAAAAATAAATTGCCACCAGTTATTATTCTACTTAATAAGTTAGTTTTTCTATAATGTCTTAAGTCATTTTGTCTGCAGCGTCTCTAAATTCATAAACCTACGAAAATAGATTTATGGAAGAAATAAATAATCAATTTAATTAATGTTATGACTTCATACGGAAAGTAGAATTGACAAAATACATTCCCCAATCCGATTGGATTCCCAAATAACCATGAAAATTTTTATGTAAGCAAGTATTAAGTGAATACAGGTATGTACATACCTGATACATATTATTAGACTATTAATTAATAATATTAAATAAGTTAGATGATATAAAAGTAAAATATAGTAAAACATTAATTGAGATCGGAAGAGCACACTATTATTATATATTTTTTGTAGAGGATGCAAATAATTTGCTTTTTTTTTTGTCTTTTTTCTCCATATGATGTGAAACATGTAAAATATCGATTGATTTCACATTGTTGTTTCATTTGATTTAATTATTATTACAAACGTTCATTGTTTTTTACAATTTATGTAATGAATTTTTTTAATATGAAACATTGGGAATTTAATCAGTCTTAAATTCATACATCCATATTTTAATTTAACGAAGATAACAATGAATTTTAGCAAAAATTAAGATGAACAAAGAGACATGAAATATACAAGAAGAAAAGAAGCTACACAAAAAATTACTGGCTCGATTATTTGGTCTCATTTACCTTTTTAGGATGCCCCACATATATGATCCCTTTTTATATCTAAAAGTCTAACTTACATTTCTTTACAAATCTATTCCTATTTGATACTTTAATTATAGCTATCAGTGTTAAATTTTACTCATGACAAGGGTACATCGGGAGGGTACTTTCTTATAAGTATGAAAATTTTTTATTTGAACGGGTATCGAGGGAATACGGGTATGTAGATGCCAGATACGTATTATAGATTGTTAACTAATAATATTAAATAAGTTAGATGATTTAAAAGTAAAATATAATAAAATATTAATCGAGTACATAAGCGGGTAACTATTAATATATTATTAATAAAACATTAATTTAACGTGTCAAATCTTAAATCAAAACTGTATATTTATTGATTTCATTATGCAAATCCGATTACACGTTTCTGTTCAATATTTTATTATTCATTATTATTGATTTTTTGAATTAGTTGTCCCGTACATTGCGCGAGTAATAAGCTAAACCCATAGTTGTAATATTTTATTGTATCTGATTATCTGACTGGTAATTATTACAATTTTATATAAGTTGGACATGTGAACTTGCACGACGTGTTTAAAAGAAACCAAAATCATAGTCTTAGGTATTTTACTGTAAATATCTCATGGTGATTTGTAATTCGCATATCAATTTGTAATTTTATATAGTATAACTGGTATAATGTACTTTATTTATGAGATGATGTCCGCACTAACATGCCAGTTATAATGTGAATGTATACTATAACTCTCACGGGTGAAAAAATCTAGTTAAATGTAATTGTAAGGTAGTATATGATGTCATATATATAGTACTAGATCAGGGCTACTGCACATTAGCAAAAGAAATGAAACTATTAATTTACAAACAACAACCTTTCATTAAAGTAGATAAATAAATTAGTTTACACAAATGCTTCTAACAAAGCATGTATTATTAAGAGTACAAACAAACACAAACTATTTTATTAAAAACTGAAACAAATAGACCAAGTGTAATAGTTTAAGTGGTAAAGAGTAATTCTTATCAGGACGAGATCTTGGGTTCGAGTCTACACCCCACCCCGAAGTTCCTCCAATTGTATTAAAAAAAAAAAAAAACTGAAACAAGTACAAACGCGGCTGACATAATTACCGACTTAGTCATTCGAAAACCATTATTAGTATTTAAATTTAACACAAACATAGTATTGCAAAGTGCCATGAGCTTCAACCTGGCCGATCACCCTACATGTTGGGCAAGCACCCTGGTTTCAAGGTCTGAAATTAAGCAAAAATAATGACATTAGTTCAAATCCTAATTAATTACTCGGGTAATAGATAATGAGTTTTAAAGTAGAAGAGAGATTACTAAGTACCTGAACATGGAGCAGTAAAACCACAAGACTTGATAGCAGACTTGAGATCTTGTATATTTATGTTTTTGATGATATTAAGACCGCATGCACATAGAATATCTGCGAAAAGCTTCTCGCCACAGCACAGTTCAGCACCAGGCAGCGTGCAATCCTGCAATCCAATATCGAGGTAATAGTTGGGATCGTTACAAATGTTTTGTGCCCTGGCCATGACGGCCACCATTAGCAATGATGCTATAAAGGGGGTTAAGATTTTAATCGCCATTATCATTTCCTTCTTGCTATGTATTCTCTTAACAAACAGATATAGAAGGTGGGTGTGTGTATATAGATATGTATATCGTAGCTCTTTCAGCCGCGCGGATTTATATAATTTTTTCCCTTACAAACTTATTAATATTTTTTAACCATTCGACTTTTAAATGAAAATGAGGATAACGAGGCGCTTTTAATTAGTGGAAAATAAACAAGATTATTCCTTCTAGAAATCCGTGTGATAAGTAATCACAACGCAAAATTGTTTACCTAACGATATATTTCGTTAAAAAGGATTGATCCACCTACCAAGTTTCAACCAATACATATTACAAATAACTGGAATCTTATCAGAAAATAGAGATAAACATGATATTATATACATATATATATATATATGAGTTCAAGATGAGCAATGATAAACGTGATCAGAATTATTTCACTGGGTTAGTTCACTAGTTAACAGAACTTAATGCATTTCATTTTAAAAATTTAAAGAGTAAAATTGTCAATTAAGGCATTTGATTTGTTTGAAATTTAAATATTCAGAGAAATTACTCGTTCAAAATGCTTGTTGAATGGGATACAATAATTGGCATAATAGTCCCTCCATTATGCGTACACCTTTAGCTTGAGTCCAACTAGCCCCATCTTTTTTATTTTTGTGCCTTTTATGTGGTTCAATTAAACAACTATAACGGCCCCCCCAAAAAAACAATAAAAAATAAAAAACCTAAAATATTGGGGCCACCGGCGCCAATATTTTAACTTAATTTTTGAGAAAACATTTGACAAATCACTATTCTTTTGTTTCTTCAGCTCATCCCAAGATCACTGTTTTCATAAATCACCTAATAAAATTAATTATAAATAAATATACACCAATTAAATTATGACTTTTACAATAATTAAACTATTCTTTACATTGCTGTTCACAGAAAATAAAAAGAAAAATTCCTCATATAAAAAGAAAAAAGGGGCCAAGGTGAGTGGCTGCAAAATTTCCAGTGGAAATTGCAGCCGGTTTCACGCAGCAATTTCTTGGCAATTTTGTTGTCATTTCCGGCTACAGTTTCATTCGGCAATTTTGTTGTCATTTTTTGCCGTCAACTACTGCCATTTTCAGCTGCCACCAACAGCAAAAAATGGGGGACTGAATCCCGGAAATGCAGTCATTTTCGGTAGCAGCATTGGGGTGGGGCCAGGATTCAACCCCCCCATTTTCTTTCCTTTTTTTATATTATTTTTTCATCTTTTAAAACTTTTTATTTTTTAATTTAAAATAGAAAAGGGACAAAATGGTAATTTAATAGAGAAATTAACGGAAAAATGATGAAAACCTTTAAAAATGACCATATATGCGAATTAATAAAATGTTAGAGACCCAACAAGTAGAAAAAAATTATTAAGGACCCAACCGATACTAACCCCAAAGATTAGAGACTATATGTGAATTAATCCCTATCAAAACAACTAATAGATTAGATTATATAAGGCGAATATGTGTGTACATGGCTCTTTCGAGCCTAAAAGGACAAGGGATGACAAGAGCTTATATTGCGTTTGACAGCCAATTTAATTAGACTAGTTTAAATTAGGTTTGTTACTTTGTTTTAAATTTTTGTCACACTACACGGCGTCATTTTATTGGTTCAATTTTTCTGAAAAATTAACTTTTAACTAGTTTAAATTCTTGCCAAACACACTTTTAGTATCTGATATAGACCACACTTTACAATTCAACAACTCAATAATAAAAAGGGTTCCAATTTCAAGAAAATACTCACTTTTATTAGAAATCAGCTAATTTACAATGGGTTCTATCCAAGGCTTCAATAGAAATTGATTAATTTGGAAATCAAACAACAAAATAAAATAAGAAAATAATTAAATAGATCGAATCCTAAAACCATAGCTAATTAATGGACTAAATTATATAAAAGACACAAGGGGCTGAAACTTCTAGAATTCTCATCTTCATCATTCTCGCAGGGTGAATATATGCTTTAGAATTTTAGACTCGTTCTCAATTATAGCCTTCGCAAGCTCAAAATAAGGGCAATTTTTTGACAAAAAGTATAGTGATCGGTTTGTTGACTTAACCACATGACCCATTTAATCTTCCCGAGCAAATCTTTCAAGTAGATTTCAACAAGTAAAGCTTCCTTCAAAGTCAATGAGTAGTATTCTAGCACCATATGTGCTATAGAGTATGACACCATATGGCACATGTGGTGTGCATGTGGCACGCTCTAATGCACACCACATGTGCCATATAATATCATACCATATGGCACATATGGTGCTAGAAATTTTTCAGTACATTGAGACCCTGCGATCACATAATATTATATAGTAGCATTTTTAGTCATGCGGATTTTTATTTATCTTTTCTTTTCAAATTTATAGAGCAATATTTTAACCATCCAATGCTTAAATGAAAAGGAGGGTAACGAGGCGTCTTTAGTGGAAATAATAATAATAATAATAATAATAATAATAATAAATTTTAAACAAGATTATTCCTTCTAGAGATCCGTGTGATATAAATAATCACAATGTTAAATGGTTGGATTAATCTACTTATATAGATAAATGTACATATATATTTACAAAAAGAGTGTGAAATTACAATTTCACCACATATATTGTATAATAAAAGAAGAAGAAAATACATAAAAAAAATTATAATTTTATTCCATACTTATAAACGTATTTGTAATTTGTACATGTAGCATCGCTTTAAATTGTTTACCTAATGAGATATATATATATATATATCTACTTATATATAATAAGAGTGAAGAGGTGACGCCGTCGTCCACTATTTTGTCATTTTGTGCCCAGATTTTTTTTTTTTTCAAATTCTTGCTCTTACTTTTGCTTTTCGCGTTTTCTAGCGTACCAAAATACGCGTGCCAAATCCACAAGTCGTAATCGGTCACGGCTTTCAAAATGATTGCTGGACTTTCAAAATGCATTATAATTACTATTTTTTTCATTCATACTCTATACTTGAAACCAATAGCTTTTAATAATGAGTTCTCGTGGATGTGGTCCTAGTTTCAAGATTGAAGAAGACAAATTGTTAACCAATGCTTATGTTAATGTCTCTCAAAACCCTATAGTCGGTACTAAACAGTCTGAGAAACGGTTCTGGTCACGGGTCCTATTCTCATCCTTCACAATACATACATACATACATACATACATACATAACCTCTGCAACCTATTCTCTCATCAATGCGGTTGAAAATGGTGGCTAACAGCCTAACACATATATTAGAATGGGCAGAAAAGTAAATTTAGTTATCATATGTATGTTGAAAATTACGATCTTATCATGTGTGTTAGTAAATGGTGGCTAACAGCCCAACCCGACGTTGATCTGGAAAATTCCTCGATCGGATAAGGGATATGAGATTCACCATTATTATAGTTATCATAATTGAGATCATGCTTGTAATTGTAACTAGTGTGAGGCGGATCGTCTACGTTGGGGAAATTGACTTTAGCTTTTCTGCCTCCGATTTTGCGGGTTTCTCTATCTTACGCCCGGGCTACTTCTTCAGTTGTGTTGAAGGTACCGAGCCAAACCCGGGCACCTTTTCTCGGGTCACAGATCCCAGCTACCCATTTGCCCCATGGTCTCTGCCTTATTCGGCTATACAGGTTCTTCCTATGCCGCTTTGAATGCACACTTTTGTCAGAAGTGCTATCGAAAATGACATCGTTTCCCACAGCAAAAGGGGGTGGAATTCCCCCACATCAGGGACTTTTTAGAGTTTGTTTGAACTTCTTTATTAAAATTGGTGAATTTATAAAGAGGAGAGATGTAGAACGGGTATTGAAAATGTAAAAAGGTTTTAAGTATGTAGTTGTAATTGAACAGTTATCAAATAAAGTCTCTAATCAGTGGTAGGTAAAATTATAAATTGAGAAAATAAGAATAAAGAGATTCAAACAACTCTTACTTTTTAATCTTCTTTGATTTTTTTTTTTTACGATAATTATTTTGAGGTATGGTATAATGATAATTATAATGGGGCTTAAAAGTAGAAATTAAAAGGTTAGGAATGGAAAGTGTTTGTGGAGATGTAACATGACAACATATAAATGGTTAATTAAGAGCCTATATGCCAGAAAAAAAGGAGACAAAATTATGTAAAAATTAAAAAGTTATAATATACGTACAATGAAAAGAAAGAATCAACAGTATTATGGTAATTTTAACATTAGCTAATAGTAGAAATTGAAATGTTGGAGATGGAGAGTCCTAAAGGGGACTCAACATGACAGTAAATGAAATATTGGTGGCCCGTATGTTAAAGAAACGAATAGGGATAAAATTGTGTTGAAATTGAAAGGTAAAGTAAAGAAATAAACCTTTCTCACAAGTGCTTGCAACTAGCTTGTAAGTTACTTCTTCCGTCCAACAAAGATATTCTATTTTCATTTTTCACATAGATTAAGAAAACATTATTTAATATTATTGAAAATATACAATTTAATATATCTTTCCTGATATACCCTTTGACTTGACTTATTTAATATTCACTTTAGTTGTTCTTTGTTTTTTATTACTATGCACCATAAATGAGGGCATATTAGAAAACTTAAAAATGAATTTAGGAAAAGGAAATATAATTTGAGACAGATAAAAATGAAAACAAGGAATATCTTTTTGGGACGGAGGGAGTATTAGTATAAGTTTGATTCTCTAACACATTATAATCTCACCTACTACTGATTTAACAACTGCTCATTTATAATTACAAATTTCAAACTTTTATTAAATCTACAACACTTATTTCACACCATTATAATATCTTATTATAATTCAATTTGAATAAATAGATTCAAACAGCCATCAGATTAACATACACTTTACAAACATTAAATTGGAAAAACAACTATTACAACACTAGTTTGTCAATCATGAATGTATTGACAACGAAGTATTAGAAAACCATTTTCACATCAACAAAGTAAATGAGGTTTTACTATATATCAATCGAGCATTATTTCTAGCCAAGATCCCGACCTCTTTCATGTAGTTTGAAGGTCTGAGAGTGAAAAATCATAAACACTACAACTCAGGGTCAGGGGACTTCTCTATGTAATCAAGAATAGGAGAATAACAGCGAGGACAAACCAACCACCCTTGGCCGCCAACTCTTCACGAACATCACTACCATTTCCTTCTACCGCCACCCAAGTCAATTAGAATATGTCCACTGCTAGTCACGCATCTACAGTCTGTAAAGTTCACAAACTACACAAATAAAGAGTCAAATCAACATATGCATCTTCTTCTTTCATGTAGCTCGAAGTTCTCAATCAGTGGCGGAGCCGAGCCCCAGTAGAGGAGTAGAGGGGTGGGCTGAAGGGGTGTATAGCTCTAAACCCTTAATATATATATATATATTTTTTTTTTTGCGAGAGAAAATTTTCCCCCCATTTAACATGATGGGTGCATGATATGTAAATTGTAGAATTTGAAAAGTGTCTCAAAAATTTAAAATTCAAAATATATTATAGACCAATCTGATTATAAACGATACCAAATGGATCCTAATTTTTAAATTCATTTAACATGATAACAAGTTTTGCTAATTAATATAATAATTAATCCAATTATACTAAAAATTCAAATAATAAACACCGTACCATTATGAATAACAATAATAAACATCTTTGAATTTAAATTATCTAAGCTAAATGCCGCAATTCAACGCGGAAGACTTTAATAAAGCAAATAATTCAATTTATTTCATTTTTTTGTAACTCTGACTTTCCTATAGCATATAGAGATTAATAATATATTACGGTACAGATAAGACAAGTATCTAGCAATTTTATTTTGCCTATATGTATGTATGTATGTTATTATACATACGTGCATATGTGTCAAACATCTAAACTACAAATATCCCACAGTTGTAGCCTAGATGTGTGCCATGTATTGCGCTCATACATAATAACATGCATGCGTGGGTAAAATAAAATTTTTCGACAAGTATCTCAGGTTTTCTTGTCTCCTACAAGAGTTAACAGAATCCGAGGTCGCTCCAGCAATTTCATCAAACTCTTTCACCAAGTGACTATCCAGAACTGGGATTATCATATATCCCTTGATCCATTCACATAAAACGTTGGATCATTTCCAATTGACCCCGCTTACAACCAAACAACCACCCAGCTTCTCCTCCTTTTCTTAAACGTTGGAAAACTGGGGTGAGTATAATAATATAATTATACCGAGTGGGCATACCAATAAAACTAAATATTCAATTACAAGCATAAAATATCATACTAGTAGAAAGTGACATTCTCACCGTACCAAAAGATGGATATATATATATATATATATTCACACCATCAAAGCGATAGAAACTCTCACAATCAATAAAATTCATATCTGTAATCAAACTACAATTACAATCACATAAACGGACACGATATGGAATAAAAACCACAATTGCGCTAATAATGTAAACCCCCTCAAGTTGTTCCACAAAACTACAAGAAGTGCATACGTAGAAGCCATCGAGTTGCTCTATAAGTTGAGATAAAATCACTTTTGATTCATTTGGATGGTAGTAGTCGTAACTTTGTTCACCGTGAATCAAACATTGTTATCACTATCCTCATTAGAATTTTCATGTAATTGTACTGATGGATCATGGACGTCCCCGCTTTTCGAGTTTAGCTATGGGTCCCGTGAATAAAATGAAGCATTTTCCTTTAACGAAAATAATAATAATAATAATAATAATAATAATAATAATAATAATAATAATAATAATAATAATAATATCACGGGAGCATATTACCCCATGCACGTGGTTTATTTATAAAAGATTACAATTTAGTAGTGGTGTCTTAATTTATTCCATTCTACTCATGAAAACTCTCTGCAAACAGTGTTGCATGGCTTGCAACTTGTTATTACTACAAAATACAGACAAATATTTTAATTACAACATAACGATCGATAAATTGAAAGAACATCACCACCAAACAAGAAGAAGAAAAAAGAAAAAAAACAAATGTACTGACATATGATTAATTATTCGAAAACCATTTCAACGAATATCAACAAAGTAAATATAATATATATCTATGGATACTGAAGAGCAGCATATATATCCGGCCTTCCCCATGCATGCATGGAGTTGAAATTAGTCCTGCAACTGAAGAATCATAACATTCAAATCAAAAAAAACATGAAATATATATATATATATAAATAGAATTACAGATCGAGGATGTATATGCGGATGTACGTAATCGGTAATCAAATTAATTTTGCACATCGATCATGCACGTAAATCTTAACTATATATTGGCATATTGCACGCGCACACAAAACAATGATTAAATTTGTATTAATAAAAAATTAGTTAAAGGATATTTAAAAAAGAAAAGAAAAGTAGATGACCTGACATGAAGGGAGAATACCGCACTTGAGTATTTGGGACTTGAAAAATTCTAAGAGACATCATTAGGTGACATTTTTATGTGGCATACTTGTATTGGATGATGAAAAAGTAGTTATGTAATCATCACCCAATCAATGTGTATCAAATGAGAATGTCATCTAATAATGTCTCTTTTTTATGTCCCCTTAGAATTGCTCATAGCATAGCCACATTAGACGCACATTCTCTGACTGAACGGCAAGAATATTCTTACACGGATCATCCTGAGCCATGGCCATGTAGCCGCTGCTACATATTATTATAAGAAATGCAGCTGCCACCCTTTCGACTTTGCCGATTTTGCTACGACTGCTTTGTCTTGTGTGGGACTAATGAAGTTGCTAATGTCATGTGTTACATATAAATATATATATATATATATGTATTTCAATGGATTTCACGCCAGATTGGATGGAATATATAGCCCATCATGTAACAATATTAGAGGAACAATAATATATTCCATCGGAAATTTCATTAAGATTGTTCAATTATCATTATTATATATATTTGCATGTTAATGTTAATCTAAAAAAATTGAGCATACACAACGTGCCAAATATTTTTTACTAATTAAATAAAGATCAAATCTATTTGTATGCAATAGATTACTTAATTTTTTATGTGACACTTGACAGAATCTTATTTTCATACACATAACCACATCTATCATTATTATTTTCATTACATGACCACATATATATATATAATTGTAAAAATTTTATGTACATATAGATTTATATTATTAAATAAAAGATAGCCCTAACAAAGAAATTAGGATAATAATAAAGGCTTCTTGTACTGGAAATTAATATTTTCTTTCCCTGTATGTGTGTGTAAAAAAAAATTGTAAATTAAGAGAGTCGTTTGTCATTATTCTTATTTTATTTTATTATTCATGGAGACCATTCCAATCGCCAATAGTTTTTACGCTTGTATAACAAATCTATTATGAAAGTCAACACAACTCGTGGCTAATGTGGTATTTGTTTTTAGTTCCTCGAGATTTCTTGAGATATATATATATATATATCACCACAAAAATATTATTATGCGGATTAAGAACATAAATAGTGAATCAGTCATGGTATTTAATTTTAATTTCGCAATATTTTCTGAGATCACGCCAAATTAAAATATAAAAAATGAATCAGTCATGGAATATAATATAATTTCTCAATATTCTTTGAGATCACACCACAAAAATATGTAGATTAAAATAAAACAAATGGAACCGTTGTGGAATATAATTCTAATTCCTCGATATATTTGGAGTCCCACTTCCAAGTTTTGTAAATCAAAATATAAACAATGGCCGGATTATATTGATTTCTCAACAACATAGAACCTCGATGTTATTATTATTAATTAATATGTAATAAATTGAACAAGGGAAATGCATGCAACTAATGTACGTTGACACATATATGATTTTAGGCTGGTGTAGTAGGCAGAAGTATATTGTTTTTCATTAGACCATCTCATATAATTGATTCCATTATCGATCTGCTTTTTATTTTCAATCATATAATGCAGTTTTAATTGATTATCACGAAGCACTATATATATCTGCCATTATACCACTAGTCACTAATATAATTTGTATGAGTGATGGTGATACACCACATCACCCGTGCTTTTATTATTATGCTAGTGAATAGGGCTGGGCATTGAATCTGGCAACCCTGGGATAACTGACCCTACCGACCCCATTCGGGTTGGATCGGGTCGGGTTAGGGGCCCTAGGGGATCGGGCTCCGACGGCGAATATAGAACCCGACTCGAGTCGGATTCCAGGTTCAGTGGCTGGGACCCGCTGAACCCGTCGAACCCGACCAGGAAGCCCGAGTTGGGTTCGACCCGATTTGTATTTTTTTAATTTTTTTAAATAAAATCTTGTTTGCCTATTTGAACATTCCATATTTCCATTTGATAATTTAAGTAAAAAGGTTAAAACAAAGCTACTATATATATTTTCACAATTTTTCATCAGTACAAGCATCAAACCCTAGATCCCCAAATTCCTAATTTATACATTTTGGCAAATTTTCATCAATGCAAGCATCATTCCTCCATTCGCTACAGCTGCCGCGTCCCGCTGCGCTGTCTCTGTCCTGTTGCGTTATCGCTGCCTCTGCTGTCACGCTGCGTAGCCTCCGTTGTCACTACTGCACAATCGCGCATCCACCATCGCTGCTGCCAATAACTCGATCGGCCGCCGCCTGACACCATCAACTCCATCCGCCGCCATGGCCATCCCGCTACCACTGCCCTTCCGCCCTTAATTTCTTTGGCTTTGCTTTAATTTTCAAACTCTCCACAAGACTTGTGATGGAAGAAATCAAATATAGCTAGGGTTTTTTTCTCTCATCTAAATATGAATATAGAATTTGGGCTGGATTTTTATTTTTTTCAATATTGGGCATGTTACTTAATGGGCCAGTAATGGGCCGGCCTAAAAATCGTCAATCTAACTCAACCCGAGTCAACTCGAGTTGACTCAAGCTGAGTCTGGTTTAGGAACCGAGTCGGATCGGCTCGGTTCCTAATGCTTGGACCCGATTTTCTATCGGGTCGGGTTCTAGTTGGGCCCAAACCAATTAACTAATTAGAAGACTGAAGATACAAATAGATATTATCACAACTAATTAAACTAATTAAAAATAATGATAATCTTCAACCGTTCGAACTTTGAACTACAAGTATTATTATTATTACTACTACTACTAGAAATCGCACCCGTACATTGCACGAATAGTAATAATATGATAAAAAGAAAAACAATTCATGATTTTTATATAGATGTGTAAGATTTATACATTTACTGAAAATATTGAAAACACATATAAAACATTAGAAAACTACAATGTTTAAAATCCGATACATATGAAACATTAGAAACATTCACCAAGCAATTTTTTGTACATATGAAACATTAGAAAACTACATTAGCGGGGAAATGTGTACAACATCAAAGTTATTATCAATTCATTACAAATGTGGAACTCTTCTTTTATGCATAATATTCGTTGAATTCATTGGTACCCTTAATAAAAAATCATTGTCTTCAACGTCATCTTAGAAATTGCAATATATAGTTGTCTATGACTAAACACGAGTCTTTTCAAAAGAAGATCTATGTGCGAAATCGATTGTGCTTGCTCTTATTGTTGGTCATGGCATGAGAAACAATTAATATAATAAAAGAAATTCCGACATGATTTTATAATAACAAACATTGGACACATATTCTAAATTTTTAATCAATACAATTCGAAATTTTAAAACATTCTATCTTGTAGATATATCTAACCTTGAATTTTTTAGATCGGAAAAAAATTCATTATTGTAATATATACATCTTCATAAACATTCACATACATCAAATACTTGTAATGCTTTTTGCAATTACAAAGTCATTTATGTACCATGCATTGATGGTGAATAATAAATACCAATTGTTGCTTAAACTAAAGTCATGGTTGACAAATTTTGTTAGAAACCAAAATAATAATTAGTATGATGTGTTTTTAGCTTAATTTCAAGATCATATAATACTAATATCTTAATTTGAACATTATAAACCCAAATTGATGGGAATTATATTAAAAAGGATAATCTGAAAATTAAAGAAGAAGAAGAAGTCATGTAAGTATAGCAATAATGTCACGCCCCCGCTAACTTTACAATATTTCCGAATATCTTAGGGAAATTTACAAATTCGGTAGTGGAAGCTTTTATTCAAATAATGGGGACGGGACGTGTGAAACAATTCAATTTATCTTATCTTACTGAGTTTAATAGATAAAGATAATTTCATAAGTTAACAAATCGTCAACCTTTTAAAGAAACATTACAACTAGGTTTTTCAAGAAAATATATAAACACAAGAAGTTGTATTAATAAACATATTTCACTGATTACTAAGGTGGGACAAATCATTAGAAAACTTTTACAATCAAAAGTAGAATTCAAATCAATAGAGAGATTATATCTCTCTATTTGTCTTATATGTTATAAGATGTAAAACATATCTATTATAGAGGTGTGCGTAAAAGTATTAAATTCGTGATAGTTTCAAGGACAGGTTTACACCACATGCACAACTCTACTCCCGTTTGCGAACACGATCCGACTCCCAGCTTGCCCTACTTTTCAATTGTTATGACTCCATTTATCTACAAAAATTGTAATAAATGGGGAGTGAGTACAACGTACTCAGTAAATAACATAATCCTTTGATTCACCTTTCGTTTAGGGAACTTATTTCCAAGAAAATACATTGCATGTACAAAGCTTTTTAATACACAAAAGGGTCCTATCACTAGTTAAACTACTACCCGTGGTGCGCGCCAGATTCAATTCAATTAAGTGGATCCATAATGAATCCCGGTAGACCCATACTGAGATTCAAATTCAAAGCAAACACCACACTAATCTTCCCTATTCCGGGATCATTGAATAGGTCATAGTGTAGGAAACAAATCAGAATGGCCAAGACCACACAGCAAGGCCATACAATCACAAAGCAAATCAAAACAGGTAGAGCATTAACTAGCGATACAAATGCAATAAACAAATCTTTCTTTCAATAATAATGCATTCAAATCCATGTTTGTCTTATCAAAATCATCAATCAAATACACACTTATCTTATCAAAACTTTATGCACGTAGAAAAGAAATCAAAGTATTAGGTTACCCACCTCAAATATTCTTCGAATAATCCACGTGAAAAAATATCTTTAAAGCCCTGATATTCCTCAATTAAAGCTATCTTTCAAGCTATAATCCTTCCATATGATAAAGTACTCTTTTCAAAGGACAAATAGGTATTTTGGCTGGTTTTTATCGGTTTTCTCCTTCTCTAGACCATTTTGGACGAATTTTGGGGTTCGGGAGAGAAAAGGGAAATGGTTTGGGAGGAAAAATGAAATTCCTGGCTTCCTATATATAATAGTTAGGATTTAACTAATTTTAATAACTTTTGAGTTCCGCCAATCACATCGTGACAAGTGGCGCCAATCACATCATGACAAGTGGCGCAATTCACCTCGTAACAAGTGGCGCGATGTGGCGCCGCACACTTGTCGGGAAATTGCCCAAGAAGTCCTTCCCCTTGCATTATCTCTCAATCAAGTCCACGCTCTTTAGTTCATGTAAATTTAGTCATTACACTTTAGTTTATGTCAATTGTCAATCAAATTCTTTCTTTAGCGTCAATTCAATACCAATCTTCAAGCAATCTTATAATAATATTCAAGTAATTCTTTCAAAACAACAACTTCGTTGCTTATCTTAATTTGTAGAAATTTTCGGAATGTTACAAATAATTATGACGATAGATAGGCACAGTCCAATAAGTTACAGTCAACCACTTCATTTAAATAATAAAATCCATGATGCATTTTGACTATATGTAATTTTTGGTGAATATTTCATTTCAGAAGAATTGTTTAGTTCATCTCTTTATTATCACTAATTTGCGTTAGCATTATTTGTATAGGATACATAGCGAGATATAGTGCAATATAATGTTTTGTAATATTAATACATAGTTTAACTAATAGAATTGTTGCCAAGACCTTTGTAGTCCAGTGACATCCGTGTTATTTATTTTCACCCTTAGTTAAGGGTTTAATTCTTCGCTTCTACAATTCATTTATAATGTCAAAAAAAAAACACTAATAGAATTGTTCAGTACGATTTCTTAGTAGAGAAATAATATTAATGCAAAATATAGCTTTTATCCAAAGTACAAAATGATGCAAACACAAAAATAAAGTTGGGCCAAAAAAATAACGATAAAAATAATAACAAATAAAATATTTAAGAAAATAATAGTAACAATAATTACAAATAAAATAAAATATTTAAGGCTGCAAGAATACTCTTCAACAGATGCAATTTCTAAATATTTGTCTACAATCACATTTTTTTTTTTTTTTGCCACTATGAGTTCTACCTAAACCTATGTAAAATCCTTAACAAAGCCCATCAAGAGGTTGATATCACCATCTAAATTGAAAGTCAAGGCCATTCTTAAAAATTTTTAGTGAAGTTGAATTGCTCTTGACCTGTTTATCCTAGTTGTAGGATAACAACCTTTCATTATTTACATTCTCTTACAGGATTGAAATATTTGTCCACATCTCCTCTATCTAAATAGCACGCCCTGGTAAAAGTAAGCAATAATATATGAGAAATGTAAGAGAAAAGGTCATGTGTCATTGAATGATGTAAGACTTTACTTAATCTATCTCTTTTCGTCTCAACTAACTTAACCGTTTGAACCACGCAAGTTGGCCACATTAAGTATCTCAACGCTTAAAAGGTCAAAAGACACAAACGTCTATAGTGGAAATATTATGTGTTTCTACTAATAGATTATTACAGATAAAATATTACGACAATGGCAAATTATCTTACGCAAACTAAGAATTGTAGTCTTCAACGGTAGAATGTAATTTAATTCCATTAAACAACCAAATATTGCTAATAAATTTCTTTATAGAATATGATAACCTAGTTTAAAAGTTGCAGGAGATTTCACGTAAAATATGGAATTCTCAAATGCAAATTCCTCTTGGATAAGTGCAATATTTTCTTAACAAATCAAATGAGAATATAGGATGGCAGGTATACCTTAAAGCATACATATATAGGAGCCAATTGGTACATGCATATAAGTGACGCATTTCTACTCAAAGAGCCGATACACCTTCCATTTTTCGAGACAGTCAAGCAATGAAAGGGTTCTGACATTGTGGAGCAACTCTGCAAGTTCACACAAAATGATTATGAAATCAGACATGCAAAGTTAAAGTCATTGAAAAGAAAGCACGAAGCAGTAATCCCAATTTTGAAATCTAAACTCTTAATTAGAATAAATTTCAAAAAATGGATAATAAAATATATAAAAGTAGGGAAAAAATAAAAAAAAAGTAAAATAAATTTAATAGTTTCCACCAGTGACATCAACAGTATTCTTATGATACCAGACCAGTGACGGAAAATTACAACGCCCAATAAACTTCTCTTATTATTAATATATATAGATTATTACTATTATTATTACTACTATTATTTCATTGTTTAGTAGCAGTCGAGTGTTTTTCCCCCTTTTTTGGGTAAACAACGGTGAATTCATTTATTTTCCACATACTGCAGCTTTCACATAAAAAAATTAATGGTCAAATATAATATTCGATATCGTTATTATTAACAATCGCATCTTCAATTTTCAGACATGAAGCATTTCATTTCCCCAAAAAAAAATAAAGAAAAGAAAAAAAAACAAAATAATAATAATAATAAATAGAAAAAAAATCTAGTCTTAACTCGGGAGAAGTGATATATGTGTGAAGGTTTGGGGTTCGACTATTTCTATAGAAAATCTTATAGAATAACTAGATTGCTTTTTGTGAAATGAAAGTAGCTCAGCAAATAAACTAAATTTTAGTTTTAAATGCATAGTGTAGTACACTACAGTTTTATTTTTTCACGCATGTTCCACATAGTCAAATAGAGGAATTAGGTTATGATGTAAATATGTACTTCACAGAGTATTTCTTTTTAGAATCAAATAGATTACAATACTTACTCCTTCTCTCTACTTACTCCTTCTCTCTACGTTCGATAACTTCTGATAGAGTCGGACTCAATCTTTTCTGCTACGGTGGCTTTGTGGAATGTATTTGGGAAAATTATAGGAAGTCCGTACCGAAATATATAGATGCTCAAATTTTGAATAGGAGGGCCTCGAGTTTGAGTTTAAGTTTGAGTTTGAACCTATTACACACCCTTCCCTTGATATCCCTTCCCTCCCCAGGGGCGTAGTTAGGGGGCCTGTAACATTCAGGAAATTTCTACAAATTAAGGTAAGCAACGAAATTGTTGTTTTGAAAGAAAGATTGCTTGAAGATTAAAATATTGTTATTGAATTGACGCTAAAGAAAGTATTTGGTTGACAATTGACATAAATTATAGTGTAGTGACTTAATTGACATGAACTAAAGAGCGTGGACTTAATTGAGAGATAATGCAAGAGGAAGGACTTCTTGGACAATTTTTCGCCAAATGTACGGCGCCACATCGCTCCACTTGTCACGACGTGATTAGCGGAACTCAAAAGTTATTAAAACTAACTAAGTCCTAACTATTATATATAGGGGGCTAACAAGTTTCCAAGACTTACAAACCATTCCATTTTCTCTCCCAACCTCAAAATTCGTCTAACATGGCCAAGGGAAGGAGAAAACCAATAAAAACCCACCAAAATACCTATTTGTCCTTTGAAAATAGTCTCTTATCATATATAGAAGGATTATAGTTTGAAAAATAGTTTTAATTGAGAAATATCAAGGCTTTAAAGATACTTTTTACGTGGATTATTTGAAGAATATTTGAGGTGGGTAACCTAATACTTTGATTCCTTTTCTACATGCATAAAGTTTTGATAAGATAAGTGTGTATTTGATTGATGATTTTAATGAGACAAACATGGATTTGGATATATTATTATTGAAAGAAAGATTGGTTTATTGCATTTGTATAGTTAATTAATGCTCTACCCGTTTTGAATTGCTTTGTGATTGTATGGCCTTGTTGTGTGGTCTTGACCATTCTGAATTGTTTCCTGCACTATGACATATTCAATGATCTCGGAATAGGGAAGATTAGTGTGGTGTTTGCTTTGAATTGGAGCTTCGATATGGTTCTACCGGGGTTCATTGTGGATCCACTTAATTGAATTGATATGAATCTGCGCACACCACGGGTAGTAGTTTAACTAGTGATAGGGCCCTTTTGTGTATTGAAAAGCTTTGTACATATAATGATTTTTCTTGGAAATAATTTTGATAAACGAAAGGTGAATCAAAGAATTGTGTTATTCACTTAATACTTTGTACTCACTCCCCCTTTATTACAATTTTTGTAGATAATTCCGATCTTATAACAATTGAAATGTAAGGCAAGTCGGGAGTTGGATCATGCTCGCGAACGGGAGTAGAGTTGTGCATGTGGCGTAAACATGTCATTGAAACTACCACGAATTTAATACTTTTACGCACACCTCTATAATATATATGTTTTTACATCTTATAGATCGGAA
>CAVNYN010234097.1:0-26816 GCA_963692815.1 Nyctanthes arbor-tristis
CCCCCCCCCCCCCCCCCCCCCCCCCCCCCCCCCCCCCCCCCCCCCCCGAGCCGAATAATAATAATAATAATAATAATAATAATAATAATAATAATAATAATAATAATAATAATAATAATAATAATAATAATAATAATCATATCATGTATTCTCACTGTATGTGAATTTGTCTTGTTAATTTTCTTAACGCTGTGTTTTAGTAGGATAAATATCTATGCGTATTTGTATTGTTATAATACTGCACTCGTACATTGCACGGGAAGACATTCTAAAAATGATAAATAAAAATGGAATAGACCATTAAGTAACGAATATTTAAAAATGAAAAAGCATCCAATATATATTCTACTATACTTTCAAAATGAATAATCTCTAATATATTGATTAATTTGATGATATAGGCTTGTATCAAATAATTAGTCTCGATCTGACACTATATGGTATGGTTTGATCATATAGTATCTTAATAAAAATTTTCACTCTTATTTCGATATATTGTGAAATCTTAAAATTCATTGACTATGACACTATTTATTTAATTATTAAGTGGGTTAATTGCTTGCTTAATATGAGATGAAATTAACAAAAGCTAATATTATTATGAAGCATTAGTAATTCCCCAATTTTTATAGAGGGATTAAACTAAAACATAGCACCAAGTCATTTTATCTTTCATTTTTCTTTTTAAAATTTTTTTGACATAATAATATAATAATTTGGGTCAATTTATAAACATAGCTTTTATCATATATGTAAACTTAACGAACATGTTCTAATTAAGCCTATAATAATAATACTCAACAATATATATACAAATAATATTTACAATGTCTATAAAATATTTCCATATAGTTATAGCTGGTAAAACCGATTATGTATATTATATAATTACCAAAAAAAGAGGTAATGAAGGCAAAAATAAGAAACTTATTAAAAAATAACAAATATTTCAGTGAATATTTTGAAAAGCTACCGACACATTAGTTAGATCTAAATTTCAATAAGAATTCAATTTAAAAGTGAGTCTTTACTTGATCACTCAGACTAAATTAAAGCTCTAAAGTTTGGGTAATCAATCTTCATGATTATTATTCGTTGAAGGCCATGTCATTCAAAAATAAGTGTAAAAACTTAAATACTGTTATATTAGGTAATCATCAGGCAGATATTAAAGCTTTCAAGTCTCCAAGGAGCACCCAACCCTAAGGGTCCAATACGGAGCTCGGCTAGAGCCCCTGAAAAGTACCCAAGCCCAGAAGTCCGTCAGGGAGCTACCAAGCCCAAAGCACTGTAGTTACCAAGATCTTAAGGCTCTTAGGGTCTGCGAAGCTCACGTTGGAACAGTTGCCCCTCATGACAGTTGAAAATTAATTGTCGACAGTTGTTAGTTAAAGTTAGTTATAGGACACTGTACGAGGTTGTTAGAACTGAAGTCTTGAGTATGTGTTCTGTAATAATCTAGCATGTGAGCAAAAACTTATGTTTGGTCTGCTCCCCCCTGTAAATACGAGAGGAGGACGCCCAAGAAGGGGGAGGCTCTCCAAACTTTTAAGAGGGGAAAACTACTTCTAAAGTGAGAAATAATAGATATTTAGGAGCTGGCTCTCTGCTCCTTGAGGGTCAGACCTCCAGCTTCTACAGGGCCTAACACTTAGCTTCATTTTACACTTTGCCCCTACTATTGATTCCTCACATTGTCCAAGTCCCCATTTGTATTGCTGACTTAGAAGTTCATGAAACCTGACGTCAACAAATACTATGCTCCAATTGTAAGAAATTCAGTCTAACACGTGGCGCTCTAGCCAGTTGTATCCAAATCCTGTATTCTCTAACTTTCTGAGAGCCTAAATGAATTTCCTATTCATATCTCCCTGTAAAAGATAAGGAAGCAATAATAATAATAATAATAATAATAATAAATGAGTGATTTAGCTTTCAAAAGATTACAGCTAACATGATGGATTATTATTACTAGATTTTTCAACCCTTGCGTTGCACAGATGTAGCAACAAAAATTAAAAAAATTGAGGACAGAAAAGAAAGACAAAGTCCCTAACATTTTTTCAGTATAATACTAAACTTGATTTTTTTATTGTTATTGAAGGAATAAAATTTTATTCTTATTATATTTCTAACTATTTATAATTAACAAATGAATAGCAAAATAACTATACTTTAAAAAAACCGATAATATAAAATTAGGAATCAATTTGCTGTTAAATTTTCACATAACATAGTATAAGTATGATTAATTAATTTCACAAAATAACAATTTTCTGTTAAATTTTCACAAAATATAATATAAGTATGATTAATTAATTTTCAAGAAAACAATAGTAGCAACGAATAATTTATATGACTATATTTGCTTTCTAGAAAAAAAAACCAATCAAACCATAGTCCGTCAAATTAATTCGAGAAATTTTTTTAAAGAACTAATCGTGAATTGTTGCAGCAGTTTTAAAAAAATTTCAAATATTTATTATAATATTTCTAGCAAGAGTAGTATGTGTGCGTGTGTGTGAGTGATTAATTCATATTTTTAATTTATATGTAATAAAATAATCAATTATGGGTATAGGGATGGTAACAAATAAAATAAAATAAAGTAAAATATCGAAAAAAAGAAAAAAATTTCCCCACGACACAAGTGGCATAATTGAAATCCAAATTAAAAGTGCAAGTCAAGCCCTAACATAACACAACACCCAATTGAAACCTTCGGTTGGTAACCTAAAATTAAAAATCAAGAAAATGGAATTAAAAAGATTAATTCAAATAAAAAATTAAACATACACAAAGAGTTAAGAAAAAAGTCCTACATGAAAAACAAAATGTAGCAATCATGAAAAATGATTAAGGAAATAAAAAGAAAGTTAATTCAAATCAACAATTAAAGATAAGAGAAGAGAAATATTAAAAATATTTGAATTTCCATAGGTAGATTGAAGTCATAATTGGATGAAGATTTGAGGATAAGGCACAAAGAGGAGAAATTAAGGAAATTTGAATCTAACACAAACATAACTACAGAAATTAGAAGACAGATTATATCAGTATAAATTTCGAAAAAGAAAAGATAAGGAAGTTGCAGTAAAGAAGATAATCAAGAAAAAATAAAAAATATAATTTTACACATGATGTTATTAATAACATTATCAAAATCCTTATAAAGCCTCACTATTAGCGGGAAAAACTATGCCAGACAAACTTCTCTTATTATTAATATATAGATTATTATTATCCCAATACTCTTGTGGTTTAATGACATCTGTGTGGTTTTCCACACTTTATATTAAGATTTGATTTCCCTCCTCTAAAATCTCATTTAATAGTAAAAAAAAATTTATTATTATTATTTAAAATCCAACTTCATTTATAAATTAGTTTAAATTTCAAATTTTAAACATACACTCCTTGAGTTTCATATATGTTTCATCTCTAATTTTTATTTTTTTCTTTCTAGTTTAAAACACGTTATCAGTACGAAATGCTATTAATTGATCTTCTTTTTCTTCTTTGGATATGATTTTGTTTTCTTTCTTTTCCCACGTCATGGTTGCGGTTAATTATTTTATTTCATTATTATGTAAACTACACATAAATAATTTTATTATTATGTATTGTTTTCTTTTAAATAATTAATTTTTGTGATGTCTTAATTAGAATCACCTACCAATCTAACAGTAAGATTGATTCAAATTTGATACATGGAAATGGAGAGCAATTTTATTTTTGCCTACACGCATATATGTTATTATGCATGCGTGTTATTATTTTTGTATCATGTATTGGCACATGCATAATAACATGTATGCGTAGGCAAAATAAAAAATTTCTGAAAATGGAATATCTTCCAATTTAATGGGTCGATTGTTTCGAATATGTATAATTGTCTGGATTTTTAAATATAACTCAACCTACTATATGACTAGGTTATCCATTTATATTTTTGTGCGTATATAATGTAGATGGCCGATGTCCAGTTTCATGGATCTTTGCTTCCATTGCTTTATGTCAATGTTGACAATTATTATTTGGTTTATAATGCGAAAGAGTTCAAAAATTCTCTTGATTGATTCTCCTTTTGAGATAATTATGGTAGCCAATTATGTATGAATGTAAATTTGGAATGTCTTACTTCCATTATTCTTGTACCTCCTCCGTCCTAAAAAGATATTTCTCATTTCTTTTTATATCCATCCCACATTATATTCCTCTTTCCTAAGTTAAATTTTTATTTTCCTAATATATCCTCATTTATTGTGCATTGTAATCAATAACAAAGAATAACTAAAGTGAAATATTAACTAAATCAAAGAGTATATTGGGAAATATATTGTTAAATTGTACATTTCCAATAATATTAAATGATGTTTTCTTAATCTAAGTGAAAAATAAAAGGGGAATATCTTTATAGGATGAAGGGAGTATTAAAAAAAAATATGAAGTTATCCTTTAATAGATCTCTTTCTTGATATGATTTTGGAGGCCAATTAAATAATACAACATATACACAGACGAATAAAGGGATTTTCTATGCTCTCCTCTTCACATTAGTAGATAATCGGAGAGGAACACAGTTTGTCATGTGATATGTAAAATGGTTTATAGTTAAATATATTGTATTTATAAAGACTATATATATTGCTACTAATTGTTTTCTGATATATTTCCAAAAATAAAGCAAGTTAAACCTCATATTTTAGTTTTCAAATTCCTTAATTGCGTATATATCTTAACCTAAAATTATTTGTCAACGCCGTTAATAAATCACGTGCAATGCACATATTGCATACTACCAGTCGCCATAAAAATGTAGTCTTTATTATTTGATAAACACGTAACGCTCACCCATCAAGACTAACAAGAAGCAATTCCAATTAATTGTTAGGAGCGATGTTAACAAAATTATCTGTAACGGAAGAAGTCGCATAATAATAACTAACATGGTGGATTATTTAATATATACAATGTCAATATATTAATTAATACACGTACACATAATGAAAGTGCTTCCATAGAAACCACCACCGCCACACATGCATTATATTGTAGGCTAGTAAGAAGAGTCGAGAATTACATTTAATTTGTATTACTGGAGGATATACAAATATGTCATGAAGGTGTACAGGGCTTTGATAGGTATTGCTGCCACTCTTCTGGAGTTCCCTTTCGCATTTTCAACATCTTTATAGCTGTATTTGTCAAGGGTACAGCAAGTATGTCATACTCCTTGGGGGCCTATAAAAATGGCAAAACTGGATGTTGTAGCTTCCACTACAAAGAATTAGAGAGTAAACATTACCAAAAAGAAATTGAGAGTAAACTGTTCGTCATCAATACCTTGGGGACCTTCATCAGGGTCATATTTGCTTCCGCCAAAGTTTTCTGGCCTTTTCTTGAATTGCATCTAGCACATGCAGCAACCTGATACAAAGAAGAAACTGGTAACTACATTTCAAAGCCCGGGCATCCAAAAAGAAAAGTATTTAATGGCGAATCTTCTAGTCCAAAGGAAAGACATGCTCACCGAAGTCATAAATACATGTAAACATGTGAGTTAATGCAATGCCTGACATTATTCTAAAGGCTATATTTCTCACTCAAATATTTGATCATTTCATGTGATACAATCAAGCTAACTACTTTGATCAAATATGTACATATTTGAATCCAAAACAAATATACAATGGGATCCCCTTCAGTGCAGCCTCAATGTTGCTTTTGTTGCCAGATGTCATCTAATAATTATTTTTCATCTAATAATTCAGAAGCTTCTATTCTAACAGCCTAACAGATTCTGTGACTTGGCTCCAATAATCATTTTTCTGTATTCTTTTGTAAATTATGCAACTTGCATAGCCTGGAATATTCCCCCTTTTTTTTTGAAGCATAATTACAGACTGCATTATAACAGTACAAATGCGCATAGATATATATCTGTTGAAGCACAACGCTCATAAATTTACAACACAAACCCCTATATAGGGGACTACAATCTACAATAAAATGTAGAAATAACCCCACACAGGGGATCGAACCTGCCAATTTGGTAGTCCAAATAAAAAGACCAAAAATAATAGCCCATATATGTTAAACACATTTTGCAGTGTATCAAAACCCCAATAGTAGCCCAAATTCACACCAAACGAACCCTGATCAGCAGCCGCCAACATCAAGACCCGCCGGAAACTGATCTAGATATCAGAATTTCAGATTTTTTTTTTCTGGTCTCCATTTTTCCCTTTTTTTTTTCCTTTTTCTCTTTCAACAGTTACCACTTTCCACAACTAAACAACAAGAGAGAAGATAAATGGCTAATAACCACCAAAAATTGCACAATCCAAAGCCAAAAAACCACCATAAATGAGAAATAAGTTATGGAAAAAATTCCTGTCACCCATCTTATCCACCACAACTTCAATCATCAATCACATAACAGCAAATAATCCTCAATATAACCTCCACAGTAGCACATGCAACCGCAATCCAATTAGACCACAAAAAAATAGGCGACGAAACAACAAAACCTTCTTGAAGAAACTCTACACAAGTGAAACACTAATGCTAAAAGTACCAAATCAGTCCCCAACTATGCTCTAAAATCTATTTTAGTCACTACACAATAATACTTCTACATTTCACATAGAAGCTTCCATTCTAACTGTCTAACGGACTATGAATTGGCTCCAATAATAATTTTTCAGCATTTCATTTTCTTTTGTAAATTCTGTAACTTGCAAAGCCTAGAATCTTCTTGTTGTTTGTATAAATAAGTGATGCACTCAATGAATTCATCAACCCATATACAATCAAATTTTACAATCCTAGTTCTATAGAAACTCTAGCTAAAAGAATTCCATATATATGTTATTGAGCTTTTTTACATTACAAAGAAAAGAGTTGAATATTCTTCCAGGGCATCTTACCAGATTCTCCCATGTCCACTCACCTCCAAGAGCGATTGGCAGAACATGGTCAATAGTTAAGTTCTCACTAGAAGAACAATATCTGCAAAGTGGAAACAAAATGCAATGTCAGGATTTGATGAAGCTAGATGTCAGCATTGTAGTATATGAGAACACTCAGGTTGTTGCTTCTCATGCTATTTGACCATAAAAGGTGTATCGCCCACAAAGAGAATAGGAAGAATCCGATCTCGTTCCAAAAGGCAAAACGAGTGGCAGTTGACATTACAAGCAGTAGAGGAGCCAAGATTTTAGAGTTGTGGGGCGATCAGCAGTTAAAAGTGTTAAGGTAATCGAAGGTCGGTCAAGTCGGCTAAGTAATAGACAGAGCACTATATTATATGTTTCTAAACTTGTTGAGAAAATATAGAATATTAAAAGAAACAAATAAATAGCCTTTTGTAACGTTACTCACTAAAATATTAGTCTATCTATTCCATACTAGTATAATTGGAGTCATATGCCAGGTAGTGTAGCTTATTGATGTCAAAATTAGCTACTAGCTTATATGAATTATAAAAAAAATTAGTTACAAGTAAAAGATACTTGACAAAACATAAAAATAATATGTAAATATATATTTAGGAATGATGAATTTAAAAAAAAAAAAAGGTTAAAAAACAGTAGTTTTTGTTTCAAAAGACTTGAATGACCCTTTATTTCTACATTCTAGCATTTTTCATCCTTATCTTTTCTCTTTCCCACCCCCACGTTTTTTTCTCTCTCTAAAATGTGCAAAACTACCTCCTAACTGATAGCAATCCTCATCACTCTCCTCTAAAACACGCAAACCTATTTTTCCCCTTCTCTTTCTCTGATTTTCTCTTTGCCGGCACCATGCAACTGCCGTTGTCGAATCTTGTGAAATCAGAGAAGCGCAGGGATCTAGGACTCCAAAAACATCAGTCTCTACTCTCTGGACATTCTTCTTTTTCCTCTTGGTGCGTTGGTATTTGCAGGGCCGATTGACAGCCACTCCACTTGTAGCTCCGCTTCTAATTACAAGAATAACAGACAGGATGTCTATAGAAATTCACGAAAGAGCTAATAATCCTAAAGGCATCTTAATATTTATTATTGCTTTATCAGGGACAGCCTTGGTCATTTGCTATCATTCAAAGTTACAGAAACTAGTTGACTGAAAAACCTCAAGTACAGAGATCAGAAACTAGTTAGAGTATTAAGTAGAGAGTATTGGCAAGCAAAAACAACTTTCTACAGTAGTGGTGAAAGAAAAAGGGGGGTTTTAAGACTCCGAAGACTGCTTGAATTAAATCCAGCACTGCATATTAGGACTCTCCATCGATATGCAGCTAGTAACCTCAAACTGGATAGACCATAAATTTAAGTAACAAACACAGCATACTAATTGCTTATTTTCCATGTCACATGGCAACCTCATGGGTAAATCCTGGCTTCATATACCTTAGCAAGAGTGGCAGAGCCACACTTTTGAAGTTGGGGGCTCCGGATCATCAATGAAAATTTTTTTGACATAACAAATGAATAATAAACAACATGAATTCTGTAAATAATTAGGTACCCTATATCTGTTCAACATATTAAAGGTTAAAATCCAGACAACCATTTTTAGTGAATTAAAACATTTTTCTAATATGCTGAGACTACATTCTAGGTATGGGCTGACATAGTTTACTGAAAGTATCATAAATTGTTTCATAAGAGATCCCCTTGACACAAAATATATTCTAAAGTTAGATAACTCAAAGAACCATCATTTTTTTTTTAATTACAAGGGGGGAGGAGGGGTGGGGAGGATGTGACTCGAACCCAAGTGAAGACCCCGGTAAGGGATATGCCCTAACACTGTTCTATCTCCTTGGCCACAAGAAATTCTTTTCAAGATAATAGGATACAAAGAAACTTAGAAGAAAATAATTATATTCTTATGAAAATTTATTTGTTTCAACTTTCTTCCAAAGAAGCAGCATTTCATCTGTGAACAAACAATTGCTGAGATTAAGGATAAGTTAGTTGAATTGAAGAGTCTAGCATTGTGATTCTCTAGCTCCACTTGGTTCATTTGCTACCATATGTAGCCATGAAACTATTACCATGATCTCATTGATGCTTAGTAAACTTCAGAATCTCTTCAATCTTCATTGATGTCTCACCATCAATTATGTGATTGGACTAACACCTTTTTCAAATGCTTCCAGTACAAGAGGCAGGCGAGGATTGGAAGATTAGAAGGCACCAGGAATTGGCAATCATGTAAAGAAACAAGCAATAATGCAATTGAAAACATGTCATATAGTCCACACCTAAGAAATTCTCCTCATATTTCCCCCCAGTGTCCTTGAACCTCAAAACTCCAGCTTTAGAAGCATAGCAGTTAATAATGTCTAAGTGAATTATCCATAAGCTCCATCTTCACAAAAATATGTTTAACTAAATACACACATCACCTTGCAATTACAGAAAACAAACCTATCAAGGTGCTTGTTGTAGCTAATTGATGGAGCACTTACTGACATGTGAAATTGTCACGATAAAAGATATTTTTCCGGCTAAGGCTTCTTTTGACTTTCCTCCTTTTGACAACTTGCAATAAATGAGGAATCTGGATAATAGACACGACTTACGATTAGTAGAATTAAAACCTGGAGCAATTTGAACATATAATAGCATTAAAAAGGAAATAGGAATGGAGATTGTAACTATACAAAAAAATTAATATTCCAACTGATGCTCCTTGATAATGCCATACCCTTAAGACAGCAGGTATGTAGAAAGAACCGCCGGGGGAGTTAACAGTTTGATCATAATATTCTAAAACATCAGCCTGCAAGTTTTTTTTTTTTTTTTTGGGGGGGGGTGGGGTGGGGGGGATGTTAGGGATATATTTCTGGCCCGAAAATCAGAAATAACAATTTAGTCTAGGCTTTTTCATTCATAAAAATGATAACAGCATTCCGCAGAATAGAAAGCCACATATTTCATTAAGCAAATCCATCTAACTTTTAGAATATCACATATCCCCTTTTAGTTTAATGGTTTCTCATTGATACCCGATCTTCACTTAACGGCAATGCGTTGGCACAATGAAAAAGGCCCAAAGGTAAGAGAACTAGAAAACAAGCAATCCACAAGAATCTGACCTTATCCATGAACTCCAAACAAATTGCACGCTTCCAGCAGACAACATTAACAGGCCTGACATGACAGACAATCCATCCATGTAATTTTATAACTTTACAGGAATAAGGTATCCACCGCTTCGCTGTACATTGTCAATCAACTACACAAATCTAAATGATTCCTATAAACTAAAGTAATCGTGTAAAGAATTATGAAATTCCTTAGTCATTCTTAAATCAAGTAGGCAAGTACACAGTAAGGAGCAACCTAGGAGTCTTTGACCATGCTTCCATCAAAACTACGGAGGCTTTTACTAGTAAATCCATTATTAGTTGAGAAGCTCCCATGCTTGACTCTATTGGCAGGTTCCTAGCTTGAATGTTAGACTCTTCGAGTGGTCATAACTCTTTAATATTTCATCTAAATATGTAACTAGTAATCAAAATAGCTAGTATAAGAGTGTAGTTAGTGTAAGAAAAAATATCAGTTCATAAGAGATGACAAAATTGCATCTCCAAGATACACCATTTAGTGAAAGGCAAATATCTGTTGGCCCAAATATGTTACTCTAAGCTGATTTAGGCCTGTGAATCCCACAAAAACTACTAAAACTAAGATCTTCAGATAGCATCCTTAAAAATCTTTGTTTCTAAAATGAACAAGCTTTGGTCAATTCAAGTCCAAAGAACACAATGATACCAAGCAAAAGAACACAATTATAAATGGGCAATTTCTAAATGTAGGGTGTTTCATGATGCATAATAAAGATAGACCGACCGGTAGGAAATGTCCAAGACTAAACCTCTGAAACCAGCAAGCTCGTCCCCCTCAAACTCTTGGGCCTCCAAAAATATTTCATCAAGGATCGTATCTTTATCACCAGCAGAATTATTATATTCCTCTACGTTTAATCGTTTAAGTTTGTTCAAGGATGACGAGGAGGAAGATTTTGAAGCATTCACTTTGGTTCTTCTGCTACCACCACCCAAATAGAGCTTGCTCCGGTGATTTCGTAGTATAACCGAGGAAGGATAGGAGGTGGGTTTAGTTCGTCCAAATGCATTTTTAACTTTGTTGAACTGAAATTGAAATGGGTCGTTGGAGGCATCGCCATTAAAAAGGGTCTTTAAGCGTCCCTGAGCAGTAAATTGTGCCATCACCGACTAGGCTTCACGATTTGGTTGGCCGGTGAATGTTATACTGTTTAACTTCTTTCTCTTAGGCAACCGTATACATTTAAGGTGGAGATAACAGAATCTGGAAACGAGACCAATAAGAGGATCCTTTTGCTACTTCTTCTGGCGTGCACCCCCGCAACCCCCCCTTTTTCTCCTGCCAATACGGAAGAAAATCTACCACCACATATTCTGTGGTCTTCTTTTTGAAATCTCTATGACACTTGAAATATCTTCTGAGAATGACAGTGTTATACTACTCTACCGCGTTTTATTGCGGTGGATCCTACCGTAAGTCCAACTTTCACAATTATTAATTAATTGAGCTAAGGTCTCTATTTGTGCAAGAATGATTATACACATATAATGTCCAAGAAAGACTTGGCGTGTAAGTAAAATAATCTTAGAGCGGTGGCCAAGATACAACGGCTATTAGAGTTTCAAGATTAGTCATTCACTCTATAATATATTTACAACACTCCCCTTTAAATAACTATCTGTATGTTAACTACTTCGTTAAAAACCTCATTTGGAGAAAAACTCAATGGGAGAAAAACCTACCAAATTAGGAAAAGAGAGTACAGTTAATTTCAGAGTATTAATATGTTGCCTCGTTAAAACTTTATCAAGAAAACTCAGTGAGACAAAACCTAAATGAAGGAAAAAGAATACAGCTACTCTTAATGTTGATCACTGCAAATTTCTAAATCGACGCATATCAATATGATGTATCAATTTTCTAAACATGGGTGGTGGACCGTGTAAACCCGAAAGCCCACAACACTTTTTTTTTTTTTTTTTAAACGCCACAATGCTAATTTTAATAGAATTTTTTGTGAATAACTAATTTTAATAGAATTGATATGACAGATGTCTTTTTTTTTTTCTTTAGAAAAAAAGAATCTTTTTTAATAGACAATTTGCCGCTAGTATCATGAAGGATTGAATTTGAATTTGAATACGTAATAATATTTAATAATTCATAACTCATGTTATATTATTAAACGGTACTAATTGTAGTTAACTTTTTTGCTTTTTTGATTCTTTTGAATCTTTTCTTGTTATTTTATTATTATTTGTTTATTTACTAGCTAGTATAATACTACTGGAAACTTGAAAATATGAGATTATAATTTATTATTGACTACAAGTTTCATACTATTATTTTTTTGAATTACATTTAGGTTTAACTAACTGTATAATGGTATGCAATATGATTCCCTTGTCATAAAACTTAGTATTCTATCTTACTAGTTTATGTTAGTTATATTGTTGGTAAATTAATGAAACTTTTTCCTCTTTGTTGGCACTTTATTTGAATCTTGGTTGAATTATTTATTCTCTTACCATATATGAACTTATTGTATCGACTTTTTTAATTCTCAGCCCCCATGACTTAAATTCCTAGATCCGCCACTATTTGTAAACAAGTCAGCCATATTATCACTTTAATGAATTTGTTAAATATCAATGTCGCAACTTTTTTGAAGCTCATGTATATAGAAGAACTTGAGAGAAATATACGTTGTCTTGTCACTTTGATATAGTCTCCTTTGAGCTGTGCAATACAAGCAGCATCATCTTTATGTAATACAATTGGACTTTCCATTATTGAAACTAATCCGCAGGACTCTTGGATGTGATGCGCCATCTTCCTTAACCATACACATTC
The DNA here is from genome assembly GCA_963692815.1 of Nyctanthes arbor-tristis. Taxonomy (NCBI): domain Eukaryota; kingdom Viridiplantae; phylum Streptophyta; class Magnoliopsida; order Lamiales; family Oleaceae; genus Nyctanthes; species Nyctanthes arbor-tristis. The sequence goes on from CAVNYN010234097.1 coordinate 12,921, forward strand.
TCGACTTGCTTCATCGATTGAAATGATTTCAGAATGATTTGAGGGTTTGTTTCATAGATATCCATGATATAGTAGTTCCTCTACATGTAAATACATAATATGGATCTTTATCCACTTCAAGTGGTCTAACGACCATCGGTGATGTAAGTGGTTGCACTTTATTCATATAAAAACGCTTTAATACTTTTTCTGTAAATGAATATTGGTGAACAAACAGTCCTTTAGGGACATACTTAATTTGCAAACCAAGACAAAACTTTGTCTTCCCCAAATCTTTCATCTCAAATTCATTTTTCAAGTATCTAGAAGTTTTATTCAGCTTTTCAGGAGTCCCAATCAAATTTAAATCATCAACATAACAATTATATAAACAACAATTAATCGCTTTCACGACCACAACATACCAAGTGCAATTGAAGACATATCATAATATAACTTCACTTATATAAACACACACATACAAAGATATACAAGTTTCATTCTCTTTTCCTTAATTTACATAAGCATGCAAAACACTTCATTATATTTCTAAGTACATCAAAATATGTATTCCATGCCACATTCTATCTGATCATGCCAATCTTGTCAAAAGGCTCGTCTCCAGAACTGATTCCAAAAGTTGCTCAAACTTCAGTTATTGCCCGTAAGGAAATATTTAAAAAATATTTTCGTGAGCAATAACGTCCAGTGAGTGGAAATTTAAGAAAACTTTCATACTTTTGAACAAAATAACTATTTCACTGTTATATGCATCCAAACAAGTCATAAGAAAATCTATCTTGGTTCAAAACTTTTATAGAATTATTACAATGCTAAAAAAATATCATAAAAATTAGGACTGGGCATAATACCCGATAACCGGCTAAACCAACCCAACCCAACCCGATCCGGTCGGGTTGGGTTGGGTCAGGTTTTCAAAAAATTCGGGTTGGTAGCGGTTTCTAACTGTCAAAACCGACCGGGGTCAGTTTGGTTAGCGGGTTCAGCGTTCCAACCCAACTAAACCTGCCACAAACCGACCCAATTTATAATTAATTATTTTTTTATTTTTTTAATAAATTGAAAACTTCAAAAACCAAAAAGTTAGTCAAAAGCAATTCTTGGTCAAAGTGCACCAACCACCGCAATCCCCACTCCCCAGATGTCTCTCTCTCTCTCTTCACAAATCACAAGTCAGTAAACCCGTCTCTCTCCCTCTTCTCAAGTTAGTAAACCCTAAATCTAATTCCTACTGCCATCTCCGCCGCAGCCGCAGCTGTCGCCGTCGTCGAGATATGGCCATCAATTTGAAAATTCTCTTCGTTGTTTGCCTTTCGGTCGCCGTCAGCTGGTGTTCTACCATTTATTGACTATTTTTCTACATATGGGTTCTTCAATTTTTGGTTCTTCTCAGTCACCAAGCCCACAAATACTCAGATCTTGTCATTCCCTATTGTGTAGGTGTATGTATGGTTCTTCAGTTTTGAATCTTCCCATATATGTTGGGTGTATTTTATTTTTATGTACAAAAGTTGATTTTTTCCTTTTATGTATGTATATATATGCTTGTGTTGTGGCATAATCTGAAGTTTTTGTCTTTGTGAACTGTGAATCTGTGATGAGTAGTGATTTTTGCTTACTATTGCTCAATTGTTGCTGGAATACGTCTTTATCTTCTTCTTCTTGACTTTTTTTTAAAGAATGAAAAATCTTGCCGTCTTCTAGCCATCCCAAACTGACCGAACCAAACCGACCCAACTTGGGTCGGTTTGGTTCGGTTTGAACTGAAAATCGGTTCGATTGCGGTTTGCACCCGACCTGATGCCCATGCCTAATAAAAATCATTTCAACTTGAGAATCATCATATAATTTAGCCTAAAGAGTATCCAACATCTTATAATCATAATATCAAGTCATACATACGTAGACACCAACTTGGGCTATAGGTACCATAAGACCCCTTTGCCCTAGACGGCACAACAACCAACTTGAGCCATAGCTAGCAAAATAGGCCCTTTCGCCTGGGCGGCATTCATCTTGTCAGCTTGAGTGATAGGCCCCTTCGCTCGTAGACGGCATATTCATGACATAGGATACAACTTGGGGAAATTTCGAATCATTCAACATTTGAATTTCAAATACATCATATCTTTGAAATTCTTAAACAATACATTTGAATTCATAACCTTCTCGAATGAAAGAAAATTTTCAAAGAAAATTTCATAAAAACACTTGTAATAATTTCACGACATCACATAAAATCAAGGCATGAGAAATTTCATTTCCAAGAGATCAGAGAGAATTTCCACTCACAGGCTATATATAAAATTTAGCTCAACTGGTAAGCTTTTCCAATTTCTTCAGTGTCCCCTGTAACATAAGTTGATAACATAATCAATAATCAATCATCCCATTTCACACATAACTCAATTTCTTTACTTCTTTTTTTCTCATCCTCATTTATTTTCTCTGCAACTTATTTTACTAGTTAAAAATTCTCTACTTAAACTACAGTTCATTAACATGAAATTTTCTTTGGATTACACATACCCTATTTCATTAAATTCTCAAGATTTCTTTGTTTTCCAATTAGACATATAGTTGTTCCTTTTATATACTTATCTTAGACTTTATTCCATCTTAAAAATTGTAATAGTATCACATGTTAAAATCTTAATTATTCACTAGAAATAACAACGCTAACCTTTCATCTTTAAACTCTAATTCTTAGCCTTAAACAAAATTTTCCACATTTGCTTATTAAACACTAAGTTGTTCATGACTTTTATTTATTCATAACTTCACCAAATTTCTCAATTACCGTGATACTATTTCATTGAATCATAACACCAACTTTTATAAAATCTCAACTTATTTCCTTCATATAAATTTCATCTTCTATTAGCCACCATAAATTCTTATAATAACATTAAGAACAAAAAATTTCATAATCAAATAATAATTTGATGCCTCTAAAATGTGTAGTAAATAAAAAATTACAACCTAGTATACATGTTCATAAAAAAAATTCCGCAAACCCTATATTCTTAAACTTATATAAATTCAAAGCCTATATGTTGGAGTAAAGCGCATCATCAATATTTAATTTAGTATTATTTTGTAAAGATCCGTCAAAAAATAAATAAACCATGATGACATTATTAAGAAAACATTTGAAATTCATTGAAATTTAGGCATCTTGAACTTAGGATGCACATTCTAGATTCAATTATATAGGATTTATACTTTTTCGTCTAACAAATTAAAAATAAATCCTAAACTCGATCGTAAATGAATATATGAATTTAGGAGACGAAATGAAGTTAAATGGGTTTGGGGTTTTGAGTTTGGGGGTTAGGGGTTTCGGGTTTAGGGGTTAGGGGTTTAGGGTTTAGGGGTATGGGGTTTCGCGTTAAGGGTTTGGGTTTGGGGTTTAGGGTTTAGGATTTTTTTTTTTAAAAGTAAAGACCACTAGTGTGGCTGATTTTATAAATAAGAAAAACAGGAAGCAAAAAGGAGGGGGCTAGAGAATCTATCATTGAGAAAATAAAAATAACATAATAAAATAAATTCCAACATAGAGAATCTATCAAATACAAGAAAAAGAGAGAAAAATGATCAAATCATGGAGAATAACCACCTCTCTTCTTTTTACTCCTAAGAAAGTATCTGCGGCCGACCTCATCTGTAAAATCCACAAAGTCGAGCGAAGCACTACGACCTGCCCAAGTGGAGCTGCGACTAGAGACTGGCATGGGGTGGGGCAAAAGGCCTTGCCTGTGCACTCAGCAAAAATAGGAGTACATGGGTAGGCATAGGTAGGCAATGAGCTACTGGCTATGACGATGTTTGCATGCACTCTGACTCAGAGTAAAGCTGAGGATCTGTATCTTCCTCTCAATTATCATGCATATAAACAATAGACAGGCCACTGAGAAAAAGGCGGGGATCCAATAGTATTCAACTGACAGAGACCTATGGCGTCCATATCCGAGATAACATTGGCCTGCACCCTATCTCCAGAGTCAGACAGCTGACTAACTGAAGCAGCTAATCCAACAGAACCAAAAGAAACACCCTTCTTCTTAGAAGAAAAAAGAGATGTGACAGAGAGCCCAGTGATATTTTCAATAGCCAGTACGATCTTCTCTATAGCCCTCTTCAACTTCTTACCGACCGTCAAGTCATACTTGTTAAACGTATAAAGCATCAAATCCCACAAAGGCTCACGGTCCAAGATTTCCTGCAACATGTCTTTGTTCATCTGAGACGGGACTTGATCCAAGATTTTCTGTAACATGTCCATAATGATCCCAGGAGGTAAAGCACTAGAAGGAATTAGCGGCACAACACGAGAAGCACTAGTAGTAGACACAATCGGGGTCATACTAATACTAATCCTAGAACCACAAGAAGCAACCAAACTAGCAAAACTACTCATCCCAAGTAGATCCCGACCTCCTGCAGAAACCAAATCCACACTACACACACTAGCAGGAGATGGAGTACTAACTACAGGCTTAGGGGGAATATAAACCAAAACTAAAGAAAAGGAAATACTAGGAGGAGCCATCGGCATAACATGAGATACAGCAAAAGAAGACACAGCCAGGGACACACTAGTACTAACTCTATATATACCATACTCAGTCAAAACAGGAGAAACAGCAATAGAAGGCATAATACTCACTGGTAAGGAAGAGTCAACAGGGGCAACTGAAGGTAGAATGACTGAAATAATAGATAGCGCATGCGCAACCGAAGATGTCTGACCCTTAGTTCTAGTCATAGAAACCCACTGTGCGGCTGGTGCAGAAACAACCTCCTTCCCTTTATCACGATGAGGCATAGCTGGTGGGGGGATGGGGCTGGAGGAAAAGGAGTTGGAGGTGGAACCTGAGGAGGAGGCAGAAGGGGAAGCGTAGTAGGTCCAAACCTACAAGAACCCGTGGCATGTCCGAAGTGACTGCATTGAGTGCAGAACAAAAGCATCTGCTCATAAACAATAGACTGCCAAAAACTACGCACAGGTCCTTTGTCAATCCATACCCTATCAGGGAGCTTGTGCTCCAAATTCACCTTAACAAAGACCCGAGCCTCACTAGGATGTACTAATTCAGCCATAGCCTCATCAATACACAATGAAGCTCCAACACTCGAGCCAAAGCATACAAGCACTACTTTGCCCTCAAATGAATAGGTAATAAAGGAAAATAAATCCACACAGGGGCAATATGAGTCTCATAGTCAGGATGAAAATCAGAAGTCCATTTCAAAGCACGCATACGACATTCAGTAACAAACCACTCATGCCTTGAAAACAGATGTGTATAATCATCCTCACAAGTAAAATAAAATATGTGTAGTGTTATGGTTTAGGGTTTCGGGTTTGAGGTTTGAGGCTTGTGGCTTAGGGTTTAGGGTTCAGGGGTTTTGGGGTTTATGGGCTTGGGGCTTGGGGTTTAGGGCTTTTGGGGTTTATGGGCTTGGGGTTTGGGGTTTCGGGGTTTTAGGGTTTATGGGCTTGGGTTTTGGGGTTTCGGGGTTTATGGACTTTGGGGTTTCAGGGTTTATAGGTTGGGATCTCGGGTTTTTTCGGGTTTAGGGTCTCGGGTTTTTTTGGGTTTAGGGTTTTAGGGTTTAGGGCTTATGGTTTTTTAATCAAAGCACTAGCTAGGTTGCAGCGTTGTTTTTAGGCGTCCGCCTTACTTAGCTAGTGGGGCTTGGAATCCCCCTATCATTTTTATTAATATATCAAAAATAGTACAACCCAGAAGGGGGACATAAAACCTGATATCCAACAGAATGTACAATAACTGAAAGCAGTAAATAAGGAGGTGCTACCTCCCTAACACTGAAATAAGGGATTGCAAAAATAAGACAAAAACTAGAGTAACTGTACACATGACTCACAAAAAATAAAATAAACAAAAGGACTAAATACCTCTAACTGAAGGGAAGCCATGACGATCCATGTGTAGTAGTCCATGCGCTGCTAAAAGCAAATCATGAACCCTATCTCTATATAACACTGCCTGGTCCATCCATCAGAAGCGAGAGCATCTGCCACTTGGTTACCCTCACGAAAAACATGTGAGAGACTGTCTATGTCAAGATGCAGGTGTTGCCGAATACGACGAAGAATGCCAAGGACCGCCTCCACGAAGAATACAATGGCTTCCGATCTCAGAATCAGCCTCCACCCATAAATCTGATAAACCGAGCGACCTGGCTAGAAGGATGCCACCAAGGATTGCACGGTGCTCAGCCTCTAAAATAAGGCAACTGCTATACTTCGTAGAGAAAGCACGGACATAACGACCCAAAGAATCCCTGATTATTCCACCTCCACCAGCTCTCTCTTCAACAACACACCCATCTGTGTTCACCTTGTGGGATCCACAGATGGCCTACGCCAGAAAACCAAAGCAGGAGAGGAAGAAGAGGGCAAAGAGACAAGAATGCCAAACCTGGGAGCTAGATAGTATCTCCTCTCCAGTGCGTATATCGAAAAGCTCTACCAATGTAAAGGAAAGAGATAGCCTGATGCACCCACCAGATAATCCTTCGAGCGTCAACAGCTATGCCTCTGTATTTCGCATCATTCCACGCAGTCCACAAATACCAGAACATATAAAGCGGCACAATGATGCGAACATGCCCCTGCCTGATAGCGCGACCAAAAAACCGCCATCGCTGAAAATGATGCTGAATACTGTCAGAGACAGGATGACGAACCTGAAAAATGTAGCAGAAGTGCTGCCACACTGTATCAGCCGTGGGGCTACCAATAAAAACATGCTCCAGCGTCTTCCCCTCAGAGTAGCACTGGAAACGTCAAGGCATCTACATATGAATCCACTGCCTAATCACGGTCTGACCCTAGAAATCACCAAAAGCTGACGGTCTAGTACATGGCTGTCTAACATGCTCTCAAGCAGATCTAGCAGTGAAGCCACCATCAGAAGTAAGTCGACACAGTATCTGATCCAGGGCCATAGTATCTAAGGGTATCCCAACAATACGCAAAGCCATATACTCAGGCGCTACTCCCATGAGCCTGTTCAAATACCAACTAGTCTCACCAAAAAACTCACAAACCCTGGTTGTAGAATGAGTATAAGTGGGCAACTGTAATGCAAGTGGAGTGTCCCCCATCCAACAATCATGCCAGAAAAATAACTGGCCCCTGCCTAACTGCTAGAAAATCTGAGGCTCAGCCTGAGAGCATGCAGCTAGAAGATGAATCCAACCTTGAGAGTCTAAATAGGATGACTGAATCTGTGAGGGAGGGTGTCCCTGATAATAATTGTTCAGTAAAAACTAAGCCCACAGAGACTTCTGCTACCGAAACCTCCACTAGAGCTTTAAGGAGAATGCATCAACAACATCCTGTAATCTCCTAAAGCCCAGACCCCCTTTCTCGGGGGGTCGACACAACTCCTTCTACCATTTCCAATGCATACGATGGCTCTGATCCTGTGCACCCCATAAAAATCTAGCAAAATATCTCTACAACCGTTTCGACACAGCCTTAGAAGGCAGAAGAATCTAAAATAAATGAAGCGGCATAGAATGTAAGACAAAACGAAGGAGAGTAATCCTCTCACCTGGAGACACAAGTCGGCTTGCCCAGCCGGAATTCCTACTACGGACCTTTTGCATCAAGTCATCAAACAAGAAGATCCGCTTGGCGCCTTTATATAAGGGGACGCCAAGGTAAGTGATAAGAAGAGAGCCGTGCGTGAACCCAGTCCACTGCTTGAGTCGATGAATCTGTGCCGGTGAAGCCCGTCTCAGTAGAATCAATGCACTCTTGCTCCTATTCACCAACTGGCCAGAAACCCCCTTGTAGTGCTCAATGCACCCTAAAAGTTGCTCAATACTCATCATCTGACCATTGGCAAATATGATAATATCATCGGCGAAGGTAAAATGCGAAACCAAATCAAGACCCCTATGCCTGTGCTGCATAACACTGTGCTGCTGAAACTGATGGCTGAGCAGACGTGAAAAGTAATCAGCAGCAATAACAAATAAGCAGGAGAAATCGGAACACCCTGACGAAGCCCCCTCGAAGACGGAAAGAGACCAGCCAACTGATCGTTGACCAGAACAGAGAACCTGCACTTAGAAATACAACGCCTGATCCTGTCCACCCAAAGTCGGTCAAAACTAAACTGCTCTATAACCGAGATCAAGAACCCCCAATTCATCCTGTCATAGGCCTTAGCCATATCCAACTTGAGAATAACGTTACCACCCCTGGCCTGCATATCAAGCGTGTGGACCATCTCCTAGGCCAGAAGCACGTTATACCCAATAAGACGTCCCTAAACAAAGCCACTATGTTGAGGAGATATAATAAGTGGAAGAATCTCACTAGTCCTCGTCTTCAACAGCTTCGTAATAATCTTGTTGAACACAGTACACAGACTAATAGGCCTGAACTCAGGCCAGCTACACGCACCTTCCCTTGTCGGGAGCAGAACAATAGACGTCGAAGTAATACCTTGAGGAAGGTGCCCCCATAAAAAAAATCCATAATAGCCTGAAACACATCCTCAAAAATAATCTCCCAACACTGCTGATAAAATAAGGTTGTAAATCCATCAGGCCTGGTGACGCTATCACCATTAATACTGAAGACCGCCTCTCTAACCTCATCAATAGTAAATGTAACATCCTGAAAATTCCTACAAATTAAGGTAAGCAACAAAATTGTTATTTTGAAAGAATTACTTGAATATCCTTGTAAAATTTCTTGAAAATTAATAGATTGGTATTCAATTGATGTTAAAGAAAGAATTTGGTTCCTAATTGACATAAACTAAAGTGTAGTGACTTAATTGACATAAATCAAAGTTCGGTGGCTTAATTGAAGGATGAGATAAAGCACAAGGATTTCTCAGACAATTTCCCGCCAAGTGTACAGTATATGTCGCGCCACGTGTCGAAACGTCGTTGGTGGAACTCAAATTTTATTAAAACTAGCTAAGTTTCAACTATTATAAAAAGGGGTTATTAGTCCCCGAGGTTTCCCAAGTATTGCCAACACCCCAACCTCTCCAATAACCCCAAAATTCGTCCAAAGCGGCCATGGTGGAGAAACACCCTAAAAACCTGCCAAAATACCTTGTTTTGCCCTTGAAAAAGGCTTCCTATCATACATAGGAAAGTTACAACCAAAAGAATGACCTTAAAGTGAGGAATATTAAACGTTTTGGAGGTCTTTTTCACATATAATTAAAGAAACCATTGGAGAATCAAAAGAATATGCAATCTTTGGAAATTAAAAGGCGAGTAACACATGTATTGGTTCTATCTCTTCTATCATTTTGCTCTTTTCTTCTCTTCGTGTCTTGGATATCTCTATTTTGAAACTTGTGTCTTCCTTTAATTGTATTTGGCCTTTGATATTTGACGGTGCACTATTGCTTTGGATAAATGATTTTTCTTTGTTTTTTGCTCTGCTATCTGAATTGTTTTATGGTATTATGGCCTTACTGTGTGGTCTCGACCATTCTGATTTGTTATTGAATTGTATGGCTTACAGGTAGAGGCTAAACTAGTGATGTGCCTGAGCTTCATATCTTTGTATCTTTGTGGATGACCTCTTTCTATATAAAGCGACCCCTCTTCTGTATTGTTTTCTGTGGGCCAATACATGTTGTTATTCACTGGGTACTTTTGTACTCACCTCTTATCTCCTACAAGCCTGTAGGTATTGAATTTAGAGCTATATGGCCGGATCGTCCCAAAGGTGAAGGAGATACATGTATGTGATCGAGACTTCGGCGGGTGACAGGGGTTTCGTTGTGGGTAGCCCACGGAGCATTTAATCGTCAGAGTGCGCAGCGAAAGCACCTCGATATTTTGAACTGTATTTGTATCGATTTTTAACCGTTGAAGGCTTCCGCTAGTGTATAAAAATTCCATTCGCGACAAGTTGGTATCAGAGCATGATCCTTCGGCCTCACATACATGTGTCGCTCCTATTTGGACAGATCCGCGCACCTAGAGGTATTAAAATCAGTTACGTGAATTGATGATAGTTAAATTTGACCTTGGTAATATTATAGATTCGGTTTCTAAAAGTTTATTAATGAAAACATGGAAAATGGAAAGGAAAAATGCCTAATTTTAGAAGTACCAAATGACTCTTATTTATATTTGAAAAAGTTTTGGAATCTGGATACATACATGGAAAAAACAAAAATGGAAAATTTTCCACTGTACGGCCGCACAGTGGAAAACCCTGTAGCCACACAGGCCGCGGCCGCCCGCGGTGCAGCCGCGGCCAACAGAAAGATTTGGCCAGATTTTTTGAAAAATTACTGTCAAGTCCCTGAGCTTTCAAAATGCGTCTAAATCAATCCAAATGTTTATTCTATGTACTTTTAAGCCTTGAACTCTAACTTTTCTTACATTATTGATCTTTATATCATTTGAAGAGATTTCCTTTGGCTATTATACACCCAAATTGAACTTTGTCAGAAACTTGAATGCTTGACTTTTATAAATATATGGCATATGCTTTTGGAAATATATTAAACTGATACTAATACAAGTGTTAGCTACGCTGTTGAAGATAGTTACCACTACATTGCTTAAGCAAATTTCGAGGATGACATTTATTTAAGGGGGTAGATTGTAACATTCTGAAAATTCATACAAATTAAGGTAAGCAACAAAATTGTTATTTTGAAAGAATTACTTGAATATCCTTATAAAATTTCTTGAAAATTAAAAGATTGGTATTCAATTGACGTTAAAGAAAGAATTTGGTTCCTAATTGATATAAACTAAAGTGTAGTGACTTAATTGACATAAATCGAAGTTCGGTGGCTTAATTGAAGGATGAGATAAAGCACAAGGATTTCTCAGACAATTTCCCGCCAAGTGTATAGTATATGTCACGCCACGTGTCGAGACGTCATTGGTGGAACTCAAATTTTATTAAAACTAGCTAAGTTTCAACTATTATAAAAAGGGGTTATTAGTCCCCAAGGTTTCCCAAGTATTGCCAACACCCCAACCTCTCCAATAACCCCAAAATTCGTCCAAAGTGGCCATGGTGGAGAAACAACCCTAAAAACCTGCCAAATACCTTGTTTTGCCCTTGAAAAAGGCTTCCTATCATACATAGGAAAGTTACAACCAAAGGAATGACCTTGAAGTGAGGAAAATTAAAGGTTTTGGAGGTCTTTTTCACTTATAATTAAAAAAACCATTGGAGAATCAAAAGAATATGAAATCTTTGGAAATTAAAAGGTGAGTAACACGTGTATTGGTTCTATCTCTTCTATCATTTGGCTCTTTTCTTCTCTTCGTGTCTTGGATATCTCTCTTTTGGAAATTGTGTCTTCCTTTCATTGTATTTAGCCTTTGATGTTTGACAGTGCACTATTACTTTGGATAAATGATTTTTCTTTGCTCTTGGCCATCGCTAGTGACACTATATACCCGTTCTGCTCTGCTATCTGAATTGTTTTATGGTATTATGGCCTTGCTGTGTGGTCTCGGCCATTCTGATCTGTTATTGAATTGTATGGCTTACGGGTAGAGGCTAAACTAGTGATGTGCACGAGCTTCGTATCTTTGTATTTTTGTATATTTGTGGATGACTTCTTTGTGCGTAAAGTGACCCCTCTTCTGTATTGTTTGCTGTGGGCCAATACATGTTGTTATTCACTGGGTACTTTTGTACTCACCTCCTATCTTCTACAATCCTGTAGGTATTAAATTTAGAGCTACATGGCCATATCGTCCCAAAGGTGAAGGAGATACATGTATGTGATTGAGTCTTCTCGATGCATATGAGGGGACCGTGATGCAAAAGGAGAAGGTGAAGAAGCTGTAAACAGTAAATCTTCCGATCTTCTTCTTAGCCCGCTCTTTGGCTAAAAAAACCGGTCTATTTGCAATAGCAGAGGCATACGTTCGACCGGTCGGAACACCATGTTGGTCTCCTGAGGGTAAGGAGGAGCACGAGGAGCTGAAGAAACTGTCGAAACATCTCGGGATAGCCGCGAGTGAGCAGCAAGCGCCGGCAGCGCATGGGCCCCACACATTGTTGATTTTTGATCGCAGACTAGCACCGTCCGCTCTGTCTTGGCCTTTTGAACAACTTTTACTTCTGTACCAAGAGCTGATTCAGAACGGAAAGAGGAGTTCTCATTGGCCAAAGTTGCTTGAAATTCCATTGTTTGGCCTACGGATTTGATTGGATTTTCACAAGGGGCGCCAATTGAACTTTGTTCCTGCCATAGAGGAGAAGATTCTGTAGCCTTTGGATGAGCCAAATTGAGCTCGGGTGAAGAGATCAACGAATTGGGTTTGTTTAGAGCCCTAGAAAATTTGTGGCTTGTTATGGGTAATCATCAATACCCATGCTAAATTGACTTGTTGGAGTGATAGAGGGTGTCAAGGAGGAGGTGTGGGTGGTTGTAGATTCAACGGAGATGGCCGGAATAGGGAGATCAAGAGAGGGGGGCCGACGGCCTGTTTTTCAAGGCCATGACCGGCCCCTTTTCCGGCCACTTTTTGGCCAGCGGTGGCCTATCCCAGGAGCACCTCGGGGTGGTCTTCAAGTTGTAGGTGGTAGTCCAGTGGATCATGGCCGGAGTTGACGGGATCGGATGACATAGGAAAAAATCACATTTTTTTGTAGAGAGAAGGGAGAGAATTCTAGTGAGGGTTTAGGGTTTAGGGTTTTTTAAATCAAAGCACTAACTAGGTTGCAGCGTCGTCTTTGGGCATCTGCCTTACCTAGCTAGTGGGGGTTTGGAATCTCCCTACTATTTTTATTAATATATCAAAAATAGTATAACCCATGAGGAGGAATAAAACCTGACCTCTAATAGAATGTACAATAAATAAAAGCAGTAAATAAGGAGGAACTACCTCCCAAACAATGAAATAAGTGATAGCAAAAATAAGGCAAAAACTAAAGTAATTGTACACATGACTCACAAAAAATAAAATAAACAAAAAACTAAATGCCTATGACTGAAGGAAAGTTATGACGATCTATGTGTAGTAGTCCACGCGCTGCTGAAGGCAGATTATGAACCTCATACTCTATATAAAACTGCCTAGTCCACCCATCAGAAGCGAGAGCATCTGCCACCTGGTTGCCCTCATGAAAAATGTGCGAGAGACTGTCTCTGCCAAGATCTAAGTGCTGCCAAATGTGACGAAAAATATGCAGAAGATACCAAAGACCACCTCCACAAAGAATACAATGGATAGCGACTGTAGAATCAGCCTCCACCCATAAATCTGATAAACTGAGCGACCTGGGCAGAAGGATGCCATCAAGGATTTTACGGAGCTCAGCCTCCAAAATAAGGCACCTGCCATACTCAGTAGAGAAAGCATGGACACAACGACCCAAAGAATCCCTAACAATACGACCTCCACTAGCTCTCCCATCAACAACACACCCATCTGCGTTCACCTTGTGGGATCCCACAGATGGCCTATGCTAGAAATCCAAAATAGGAGAGGAAGAAGACGGCAAAGAGACAGGAATGCTGATAAGTGTATTTTATATGCAAAAATACTTCTCTTAACTTATGCAATTCTATATGAAATCGAGCAGATTTCTACCTAATTTGTGTGAATATGGTTTATACAGGTGAAAAGCTCAAATTGGAGTGATACAAGGAAAAAGAATGATTTTTGAACCAAATTGAGACTTTAAATTCAAGTAATAGCATCGAGGTGCGACTGTTCGAGAGTTCGGGTTGAAAAGATCATTTGCGTCATGTTTAAAGAGAGCGGGGACCCTGATGAATAGATCAAAAAGTTTGGGGACGTTCTTAAATGAAGAAAAAGCTGAAAAGGACCATTACCGCAAGAAAAATCCAAAGCAGGGACCGAACCGCACGGCACGAAGGAAGGCCGCGGGTA
>CAVNYN010234113.1:0-24317 GCA_963692815.1 Nyctanthes arbor-tristis
TTTAGTATGGTATTTATTGTGGTTGATTTTAATTTCAACTACTATTTCGTAATGGTAAATAGGAACTTGCTTTTAATTTTTTTTTTTAATTTCAAATTCTATTTTTTACTTCTAATCCCACATTATTACTTAACATGTATTATTTAAATTCAATTTCAAGATTAATCTTTAGTTTTTGTTGTGGTTAATTTAAGTTCAATTTCAAGATTAAAACCATAATATTAAATAAAAAGCTTCCATATTGTCAACTCTTTAAATTAGTATTTTATAAGAAATTTGTTTAAACAATACGTTTTAAGAAATCAAAAATGATTATAAGTTTTTTATTGAAGAAGTAAATATTTAAATACTATTAACAATTATAGAAATTCAAATCTAATTATTTTATTATTTTAAGTTTTGTCTGTTACATTATATATTGTCATACAAAGTGTAAAGCACATTTAAAATACTAGTACTAGTATATTAAAAGGGTGGATTCATGGGAAACTTTTGATTACCACTTTTTCCCCTCTATTTTTGAATTGAAAGTACAAAATAACCTTAATTAATAACTAAAATTTATATAAAATATATACAATTATTAGACATTTATTAATATTATTATAGTAATAATAAATAATGCAACAACTCGAAAAGTCAAAAGTCTTCTCATTTTCAGTTTAACTACTAATTATATTCTTAAAACATGTATTTGCATCATTTATGAGATATTTTGTTAAGGGTTAAATACATTTCATATTCACTAATATCTTTAATTTAAACCCTTATATATAGATAATCTTCTATAGATTTCAAGGTAGATTATAACTTTAAACTTATGAAACTTATGATGCAAACTTCATCCACAGAACCCATCAATTTTAGTACTCTGAATCTTGCTTTTAAATATTATGTCATAGTTCATAAACCTAATTGTATTTGGATTTTGAAATTTTTGGACTAATTGTGGATTTATACTCAAATTTGGCAACAATATCTATTTGCAAAATAAAAAATGCATCTCAATGTTATCTATTTATGTTATAATCCAAAAATTTTGATTAGGGATTCTTTTCTTGCATAAAAGTTCAATGTATAGGCTTAAAATAAACCACCATTTCAAACTATTAAGGGGCAAAAAAAAAAAAAAAAAAAAAAGGAACAGAACAAAATTTTATGCCTTATTCTGCATTGTTTTAAAATAAACCACCATTTCAAACTATAAAATAAATAAATAAATAAATAAAAGAATAGAACAAAATTTTAAGCCTTCTTTAGCATTGTTTTATGTTTTACGCCTTATTTTGCATTGTTTTATGTAAGACGTGCATCGCACGAACTTAATACTCATAGGATAAAATAGCTGTCTTGTTAAAATTTGAGAGAGCTAGTATTTTTGCAACCTTTTTAGTCGCATAATCATTTAAACCCCGCATTCTCTCCCCACCCCCGGGTCTCCTCCAAACTTTCTCATACATGAGGCATGGTTTGCATTACTCCTCATGTCGTCATCATAATGATGAAGACGGGAGAGCAAATTAATTAAATTGGTATTTAACCTTTTTTGTTTTTTTGACAAAAAGAAATTTATTTCTCATTTTCAGTCACCAAGCCCAGTACATCGTTAGATAAATGCTTGACAAGCCAAGCAGAAGCTATACATACTAGAGACATAAGGAAGACGGGCTTCGATAGCCTTTCTAACTAATGTGTGTGCTACCATATTAGCTTGCCGCTTAGCAAACTTCACAATGAAATTGTTGCCTTTGTGCACAAGAGAGTTGCAATCTTTGAGAATCATCCCCAACTCCGAGTTGTCCTTCTCTCTGCTGTTGAAGGAATCCACTACACATTTACACATTTAGCTTCAAGTTCAATGATCACCCCATTTATACCCACCTCTTTAAGCCACTTAATCGCGTTCCGTAACCCCATGGCCTCAGCCTCCTTTGAAGGGAAAAAACCCCTCTATTGCCTCCATCCGGCAGGTTATGAAATCCCCTTTTTCGTCCCGCAACACTAAACCGAACCCAGTTCTTTTAGCATCAATGCTAATGGCTGCATCCACGTTACACTTTCGAAAGCCTACAGGGGGTAGCTGCCATGTAACCGAAGCTGGACTAGTCCTCAAGTCAGTATCAAGTTTCCTATTAACTTCAATCCATTCCATGAGCATCGATATCCCATGAGCCACTGCAAACTTTGGTGTCTTAAAAATAAGTTAAATTAGTATTTAGCTTATTTTTAGAAAATATAGTTGCTTGGTGGTTACACAAATCTAATGGTGAGTATCTAGTTACCATAAGAAAAAACTATTCGCATACAATTTTTCAAAAACAATCCTGAACTTACCAAAAAACCGCAAAGATGAGAATTAAAAATATATCATTTATGAAACTAGTATAATAATTAATTCAAGCAAATTCTTAACCATGTACTGTTAAGAATTTTTATTTTTTTTAAAGGAAATGTATTATTAAGAAAATTTTAACTATGTATTTTTCAAAAGAGAGAGACAAAAAGAAAAAAAAAAAAAAAAGCCATCAGATGCTATGCTTCTTGACAACCAATAGGCAATAGTGAAGCAGAGAGGATTGAAAGAGAACATGAAACTGTAAGCTCCTAACCAAATCAGGAGTGCTCTTTCACACTCGCAAATGCTATGAACTTTTATAAGAAACCAATGTGAGAAGGGGTGGTATTCAGCAGTAAAGATATTGAACTCTTATCAAATTTGCTCTTAAAAATATTCTCTGAATACACTAATGTAGGAGGATATGTCAAAAACCGGTCAAACTCAACTGCTTACACCCCTAGTTAAGGATATCATCCACTTGAGGTAAGGGCATGCAAGTATTGATCAATAACACCTTTAGCAAGACTCAGTCTCAGTGCCGATACTGTAATTCTTGGGGCGCGGCTAAGGGAAAACTCAAAAAATGGGTCCCTTTATACTTAGGGGTTGTTTGAAGCTATTTATCCGAATTGAATTATAAAGAGAAATTATAAAGAGGTGAAATGAATTGTGTAGATTTAATATAAATTTGAAATTTGTGGTTATAGATGAAAAGTAGTCAAATCAGTGGTCAAATCAATGATATGTGAGATTATAAAGAAAAATTATAAAGAGAATCAAACACCCCCTAAGTCAATATCAATATGTAGTACTATCAGTAATGTATAGAACATTGAAATTAAGCAAAATATGTTCCAGAAAACTACCACAATTTTTCAAAAATCATCCCCGTTAACAAGAAACCACAAAGATGAGAATTAAAAATTTACTATATATGAAACAAGTAATAGTTAATTCAAGCAAAATCTTAACTATGTATTGTCAAGAATTATTTTCCTCCTTTTTTGAAGGAATTGTATTGTTAAGAAAATTTTAATTAACTATGTTTCACAGGCGGAAAAAAGGGCCACCAGATGCTATACTCCTACGAAACCAATAGGAGTAAAGTGAAGTAGTGCGGATTGAAAAAGAACATGAAATTGTAAGCTTCCGAAGCAAATCGGCAGGGCTCTTTCAAACTCACCAATGCTATGAGCTTTTCTAAGAAACCAACGTTAAAAGGGGCGGTATTCTCATTTTTTTTATTTTTTTTTTATTTTTTTTGGGTTCAAACGAAAGGGGTGGTATTCGGTAGTAAAGATATTTAATTTTTATCAAGTTTGCTCTTAAAAATATTCTCTGTATATGTACTAATGTAGGAATATATATACACTATTCATTAATAATAATAAATTCTGTACTCAAAAAGAAGTTTCAATTTGAATAGATAGACACATATTTTTATGTAATTATTGCAATTGCTAAATACTTTCAAATTAAACATGTCTAGCAGCAATATAGGGTAAAGTAGCTCTCTTGCTAAAAATTCGAGTGCAATAGTATTAGGATGTTTGGAATGTCAGATTTCGATAATATTAATTTGGAAACCATATTTATTAGTTTATTCCTATTATAGAGATCGTTTTTTGTTGACCAAGTATCATTCTTTTCTTTACATTTGTATATCTCAATAAATTCCAAAACAATAATTTTACCAATTAATTTAAAGACATTCACATGTAATTCATTTTTTACATAACACTCGAAACGCTCACGCTTGTGACCCGTAAAGGATAAACTAGCTTTCTTGATAAAAACGGGAGTGCGTGCATTAGTATTTGGGCATTTGGAATGTCGAAATTCGATAATATTAATTTTTTATACAATTTGATATTACGAAATAATTGAGATGAATATAAATTAGACGAGAATAAAATTTAAACATATTAATTATAGCACAGAAAATCCATTCCAAGTTCACTAAACACAATATTATTTATTAATTAAAAACGAGCACACATCCACAACACGAAGTAGTACACTTCCACAATAGTACTATTAACAAGAGAAATGTACCGTTAATTTAAGTTGTCTAGTGTAGTTTCAAACAGAGAACTACATTTATTTATTTGTTTATTTATTTAGTCATGGAAGATCATGACGCAATCACTAGACTGGTTGGTTGGCAGAGATCTCATCATTTACTGTTGCTTCCACAGACTTAGCTTTCACGATTTTAAGAGGGTATGCTCTACCAAACCATTATTTTAAGAGGAAAATCGGGAGATAAATTAAAGTCGCACGTGAAATAAATACAAATACAAATATTACGTAAGTAACATAATGGGCTTGGTCTACCCTCGATCTAAAGATGCGTGACAGTTTCTAATTAGGTGGAAGGCCAAACGTTAATTAATTGATTTAAAATTTCAGAGTGCAATATACTTTGGTATTCGCCTTCTTCATCAGCGCAATCACAACTGTGACATGGAGAGTCACATGGTTTCTTCTTTGGAGTGTGGCAATCCTTTTTGCACTCCGATGCAAAGGTACAATAGTTATCAGCATCAACAGAGACCGGACCATTCATCTCTGCATAAAATTAAACATGGATGAAATAAGAAAGAGAAATCAGATAAATAAATTAAAAAATCGAATTTAATTTAGACTCTGACTTATTACTTAATTATCTATTATTTTTCTTTCATTATAGTTAATTACGTTTAGAAGAATGCATGCTTTCATGCAATTAGTTAAGAATAATTTGGCTAGCCTAAATATATGGTTCTGTTGAGAATAGAATAGATACCAGAAGAGATGAAAAGCAACAGGAGGAGGGACACCACTGCAAATAACCTCACTGAGACTTCCATTTCGATCGAGAGCCAAAAGCAAAGCAAATCGATATATTAAAGCAAGCTAGCTACTGAGTTGTGTGTACAAATTGCCCTTCTCGTGTCCCTTTATATAACGGTAATGAGCAATTTAATGATGTCATGCATGATATAATTACTCAAAATAATAATAATAGTAGTAATAATAATAACGTCTTGGTACATAAACGCAATCTTTCAACGGTATGGCCAAATATCAAGAGGAAATTAATTTCCTCCATCCAATAATATTGTTTAAAATTAGAAGTAAGTTTGCGAAATCTGGATATAGTGTACACATAGGAAAATTATTTAAGTCATTTTATGATATTATGTGAAAAACTATGGTCCGAAATCATCAGCCCGTGTTATAGGGGAAGATTAGCAAAGCAGGAAAAGACAGAGGGAGGGGGAGCGGCATCTTATTCTCTTCGCGAGAACTTCCGGATCGGAGAAGCATTCGGAACAGGCTCCGCCTTCATTTCGTTGGCAGAAAGGATCCAATCCATAAACACGGAAACGAAAGGACTGGGTTGGGCCAACCTATGGTCTACTGGTTGTTATGCCAATAGCAGTGCCGGGCAGCTAAGTTGGTAACCCGATCGAATCGAAGAAGGCTGCCTCGTCTATTTGCGTCGCATCACTTTTTTCCTCTTAAGCAGCACCAATTCCAGACCTACTTCCATCAGACTCCAAAATTCACCAACTACGGCAGCGTGCGCAACAAGGCTTAAGGTAGAGTAGGAGAATGACGAAAGTGGGGCACCAAAGAAATATCTGCTACTATCAAGGGAGCCGTGAGATCGGAAGAGCACACGTCTTAGAGAAAACCCTTCTTTGGCAATGCCCAACAATGGATTCCACCCTTACTCTTAACGATACCGGTCTATGAGTGTTTGGCGTGCCTACTTGATAGAGCTACTACCGTCACGGTCAACCTTCTTGTTCTTTCACTACGCTTTGCAACCGATTGCACGAGATTAAGTTCAAAGCTTCGGTTTTTTAAGGAGTCACAGAAGGTAATCACTACCTAATGAAAAGTTGCTTTATTTTTTTATTTTTTTATCTACTTACATATGCATGTGACGTGGATGGTTCCCATGACAATCGAATTCTAACTCTTTCTTTTAATTGTATGAAATATATATTGTAGAAAAACACAAGATACATATCAAACTCTTCCTTAAAGTGAAATTCAAACATATATGCTTAGAGAAGAGAATCAAGTTGCAGGCTGCTTGCCTTCAATTGATGCTCAAAATAAGAAGAATGTTATTATAGAAGATTGCTTAGAATGGATAGACGTCATTTACCATACTTTAGAGAAGCATTAACTGTATTCGTTGATTTGTTTTGGTTATATGTGTAACCTGTGCTGTTTTTCTTCCAAGAAGCAGTACTCCTTTGTGATTGCTTTGCAATGTTTTCAGAGGTAAGGGCTCATGACGTCCTTCTCCTTTGATTTTATATTTTCAGATATTAATAAATTGTAATTCGAACTTGGATTTTTGAGACGAATTACTTCTCCAAGAAAAAGAAAAAAAAAAAAACTATTGAGTTTATTGTAGCTGGTCACCCTACACATATATCTATATTATTGTTATTTTTAATCGAATAAAGATATTACCGTTAACAAATATAAATCTTCCCTTAAAATAATAATAATATATAGCGTGGCTGGTGTATGTGGTGAGGGGGACTTATATATATCTCCACAAATTTTTTTGATACAAAATTGAGACACTGAATCTTCTATGGAAACAGACCGGGGCTTTGAACACTTGGAATATATTGAACTCAACAAAATGACCTAGTAAAGAATCAAATTCTTGATGATTTAATGGGGAATAATATCAAAATTTAACTTATAAAAAATTTTGTAATGCTTTCAAAGGACATGTTTATGTGATATAAATAAGTGACACACTTAATTAACCATCATGTGTTGATTATTTATCGGCTTTCAAATCTGATCACACATATATACGCTACTAGACAAAAAGCCTGCACTGACGGCAAAAATCCTTCGGTAATGATCAAAATATGTCGGAAAAGTATGTTGCCGAGGAGGAAAATTTGGTGGGAAAATCCGTCAAAAATCGTCTCATCGAATAAGTATGTTCCCTAACCCGTTTACCTGATCCGAGCCCATATTCGGCAACCCGCGCATGTGACCCGACCCATAATTTCTTTATCATTTTTGCAAAAGGGAGGGTTCAAACCCCTCACCCCAAGGTTGGGGCCGAGTTCCCAACCGCTGGACTCTTATTCATTCTTGTTTCTTTTTTGCATGTATAATATATTTAACATATATTCTATAGTTTTTGTAATTTAAAAAATAAATAATACTATTACTTATTAAAAATTTATACACTAGTTTTACAAATAATGAAAGAACCAAGTATTTGCAGGGATCGCTAAAGGTTTTATTATATATATGTTTTTATTTCGAGAGTGCTTTTTGCCTCTCTATATTTCTAGAGCTAAATTCAGTATTTATAATTAAATGAAGTCCTACTTTCAATGCTTCATGCTGGACCAAGTTGTATATTTATTTATAAAAAAAAGTTTAGAAGATAGAATAAATAATTAAGAGAGAAGTATGCATAAAAATAAGAAATATGAAAAGGTAATAAATACTTCTTGCAATGAAATAAAGAGTATAAAATAGCGAGGCTACTGGAATTATTAGCAAAATTTATTCTTTAAATTTATAGGTGCTCTCTAAATAATTAAAGAGACTGTTGAAGATGGTATAATACTTTTGAAAACCATTAATGGTTTTGTTCTCAAGCGAGTGCTTTTTCAGGATAATTTTACGATTGATAATAATTAATATTCTTTTATTTTTTGTTTCAAATCTACATTATAGTCGTATAAATACGCGTAGAGATATATTGTCCTCCTAATGTATAGCGCAAAGTAAATCAACATTAATGCAAACCAACATACGGGGGAACCAACAATACAAAACCTGATACATGGATATAAACGCTACAAATAAATTTTAAAGAATACCTCATATAAGATAACCGAACTTAAAATGTCCCGTACCTTAGCCTAGCCCCTGTATCCAAACGAGTTAGACCTCGTTGCTAATATTCTTTTATTTATTAAATGCAAAAAGTGAAAACACTATTTAATAAATTCATATTGTGAAAGCACTATCAACCAGTAACATTTTCAATTATATTTGGGTAAAAATTAAAAAAAAAAAGGCAATGAAGGAAATACTTGTGCATTCAATTGTTCTTGTGAGTTTTTTTTTTCTTATTTTTTTTTTTTTAAACAAAAGTTGTTCTTATGAATAAAATGTAATATTGGACTGGAAGTTTTGCATCCATTCTTCTAATTTAACTTGATTTACTGGATTTTATTTTTTTTCTCTGTTGGGGGAGGGAGGATTAAACATCTTTTATTTTTTTTACGCGATAATAGTAGAATAATTTAACCTGAGCATCCATTCTTGTTAATAATAATCAACATAAAAAAAGAGGTATATTGTGAAAAGACACACTGCGAAAAGTTAAATAATTAAAAAAAGTTATTATTATCATTTTATTTATGCATGTTTATGTCAATAAAAAATGTATCCAAAATTGAGGTCCATAAACAATTTTTGTGATGTCAATATACCACACAATATTATTAGTCAATAAGTATTTTAGGAACGAAATGAGATCGCCTTTTTTTGGGAATGAGAAATGAAAATTTTTTTCCAGATGATTTTGCCTTGGTAATTTAAAAATATTTCATCTTTTTTATTTATTAAATTAAATGCAACACTATTTATTGAATTCATATTTTGACTCTATTAAATAAATTCACATTATGAAAACCATATTTCATGAAATCACATTACTAATAATTCACAAATATGGATTCACGATACAAATATAAGTGGTAACACAAGTGTGGAAAATATAAATACCAAGGAATGATTTTATGAATTCCAAGTGTTAAACTAACATTTATATAGATTGCTATTAATTAACTTAGCAAATAAATATTTATACTTTAAATAAATGTATATAGGCCGACTTAGATAATAATAAAATGAAAATCCAATGCAAGAACTTCCATGCAAATACCTCGGTGAAAGAAAATAAATAGCTGACACAAATGATGTACACCGTAAACCTGAATCAACCAAACAGGTGAAATGAACGGCGGTCAGGATGGCTTCGAGCTTTCCGACAGCGACAGCAAACAATGTGAAATGAATACAATGGTTCGAAGGAACAGTGGAACCAATCAAATGAGACAGCAGGTTTGAAGGATTAGGGCTCATCTAATAAAGTCGGAATGGAAACGGATTGCTGGTTTAAGTGATAAAAAAAATGGGGAATATAACTAAAGAATGAATGAAAATACATTTATCTTTACATTTTTACTTATCTAATGGAGACATTATCATTATCTAATTTATATAATTTATATGGATTAAAGCATATCACAAAGATGAATTTATATGGATTAAGGCACATGATAAGGATGAATATATAAAGGCGTTGGACTCTACTTTGTAAATAAAATCAGATGGGAAGGCTTGTATGGGTTAATTGCAAAACAAAAAATGATTACTTAAATTAATTAGGCCAGACTTTACTGTAATGGGTGCTATATAAATGGGGAATATAAATATATACATATATATACACACATAGAGTGATTAATTGTAATTTATGTATATAGAAAGATCAATTAAACAAATTATGATTTAAAATTACTGATTTAAATCTCTCCATCAATCTTTCTATATCTATGAAAAGATTTATAAATTGTATTATAACATATCTTATACTGATTTAAATTAAAAATATAAATGACCATAAGTAGAAGTAAATAAAATAAAAAAATATACATTTAATCAATGGCCAAGATTCCATGATGAAACCAACGGCCAGAATGAATGTGACCAAAATAAAAGGTGATTTCGGTGGGAAAATAAAAAATAGAAAGTGTATTCACAACAAGAAATATAAGCAATAACAACAAAACTTAGTAACGAAAACTAAATCTTCCCTGTAGGGTATCATCTATGGCGACGACCTCATGATGGGGAGTGGGACCCTGTATGTAGATTATAGCGGCGACTAAGTCACCGCAATAGGCTTATGTCGCCGATCTAAAAGTAGAACCTATTGGGGTGATCCATCTTTCGTCGCCATATTTTTTAACCGTAGCGACGACATGTATAAATCGTCACTATATTTCTTGACCTATAACGACGACACATAAATTTCATCATTATACGTTTAGTGGGAAAATTTCCCTCCTTTGTAGATCGGCATCTATTGTACTAAAGATAAGTTGTTGCTATAGGTAGCAAGTTTGTCACTATAGTTATAATAATTGATATAATATATATTATAAATGCAATACAATAATCAAAAGTCAGCTAGTCCAGATGGTAAGGTGCTTTGTACGGGTGGAAAAGAGTTCCACAGTTCAAATCTTGTAGCTTGCAAATGTGCCGAATTAAATGTGGTTGCGGCTCCAAAACGGGTCGGGTCAGCCCCAAAGCGGGTCGGCTAAAATAATTTTTTTAAAAAAATTTAATGACAAAATGGGTAAAATTTATAGCGGCAGCATGTGAGTCGTCGCTATATATGTCATTGCAATAGGCCAAAAATGTTGTCACTATTGGTCTATTGGTACGGGGCTTATACTAACGACCATATCGCCATGAAAAATCGCCGTTGTAGACCTATAGCGATGACATTTGGGTCTACAGTCGCTATAGTCAGCATTTGTTGTAGTGATTGCCTTTAAGTATATATAGATTTTTAACAATTCTTTTTCGTTATGAACCCTAAAATGAGATTACTATGCATTTTTCCATTACGACGTGTATATCATTCACCAAAATATAATATGTTACGCCACTGCTACTTGACATAATTAGATCATGTCTCATCACATAAAATATATGTTCAACTTTACTTTTGATTCTTCCTTGTTACACTTGAGATATATTTCAAACGGATGCTTAACAAACTTCAATCGACACTAGTACATTAAAAAGTATTTTCCTCCATTATAAAACAAACATTTGAAAGATATCTATTGCACGAATGAATTTCATGCCATCTAATTATCGAATCTTCACAAAGCGAAGATGCTACAATTATGGGAAAGATTCGATTCTTAGCCAACTTACCATAGGCCTACAACTTGAGGTCATTAAACTTCATCAAAGAGCACAAAGATACAACACTCATTCTTGTACTAAAAAATCATATATCTATTTGCTACAAAAGTGAATATTTACACACAGAATACGCAGTAATGGAACCAATGTTCAAAAAGAACCTAGCATCAAAATGGTAATTATCTGGACAAAAATGAGAATGTTTAAAAAAAAAGAATATGGGGCACTCAATTGCAAATTCTACCATTATCAAATAAATTGTATTTTAGCTTTCATCGAAACCCAAGATATAGAATCAATCTCGTCCCATGCTTTTTTATACAATTCAAATTTTTCGGCAAAATGCAATCTTCTTTCCATCAATGCTGGATCTTCATCCAGCAAGTCTAAGAGTTGCTCAGCCTGATGTATATGCAAAATAACAAAAAGCCAAGAATCAGTTGCAGTAGTAGTAGCTTCCAATAAGCAATTAACAAGGTCTCAAAAAGATTGATCTATAAGCATATTGATCGTTACCAATTGATCAACCATCTATGAAAATATTGATCTCTGTGTCTCAAAGTGATTTTTTAAGGAAGAAAATTCATTTTCACAATGACCATATCAACCATCATTATTCTACCACCTTAGTTGCAACTAGTCACGATGTAGACACTATCAACTTTAAGAAGTTATAGTAACCATCATGAGTATGGTGTTGTTGCTCCAGGTAGATCACAAACCACAATAGCAATACCCAGTATCAATAATTTAGTTGCAAAAAATTATGATAATGCTCCATGCAAGTAGCATTCCATTCCTATATTTTGTAATAAAATTGAAGATGGACACAGTGGCATTAAAAAATAACCAACAAATGGACTAGGGAAAGAAATCATTAAAATAAAAAATCTACGAAGGTTAGTTCATGAATGCATTCCTCTATGTGAGTTTTTGATTTGCTGCCTCGAGTGACTGGCCGTCTAGAAGCCACATGATTGAAACTTTTGGTTGATTTCTTGAGGAATTAGAACTTTTAGTTCATGCATCAATTGGCAATGCCCGTTACCCTACTAACTTAAGGTCACAGACCCGGGCTTATAATATATTTCCCAACCACGTCTGAGGCCAATATTTCTTCAGACCCATACTTGATTACTCATTCGAGTCAAAGACATCCAAGGTTACATTCGGCATGATCCTCAATAATAATAATAACAATAACAATATACCCTATATCTTAATCATCATCAATCCTAACCTAACAAAATCGTAACTGTAATCCTCATTTAAGAATAGTGAACTCCTCGAGTGCGTTTGTATGTGAGTTGGTAGAGGAGGCATCACCAGCCGACGCAAAGTTGAAGAGTGGTAAGCAGCAACAATGTTGTAAGTTTATCAGTGGGAAATGGGGTGCCATTGATGCAAGACCAACTATCAGTTTGTAGAGGAGGCAGTAGTAGATGCGTTCGATGTCCGAAATCCATTCTTGTATGGTGGTGTGATTTTCCTTCACAATAGATAGATACATGCTTATGAGAGTTAGAGAGATAACGATGATCCGTCTTGCGGTATCAATAATTTAGTTACAACAAATCTAAAAAAAAACTCTGACTTCCTTTGCCTTGGTGACATTTTGAGATCCTATGAGCTAGGCTCCGGATAAAAAGTCAACTTTAACAAGTTTGCTATCCTGTTTAGCCCTAATGTCGATGTTTACGAGAGTAGTAGGCTAGCTGGGACGTTGGGAATTTCTCTTGATAGAAAGTGGGAGTCTTATTTAGGTTTCCCTCTTGCATTGGGTAGACATAAAAAATGGGAGTTTGCCTTTCTTGTTGATCGGGTTTGGAAAAGAATCAATGGATGGAAAAATGGGATGTTCTTAGCTCATCAAGTCTGTTTTCCAAGCTATCTCTGCCTTTGTAATGAGCATTTTTTGTTTACCAGAGGCAACTATCTCTTCACTTTAGTCTGCCATTGGAATGTTTTGGTGAGGAGGGGATAACTCAACAGGAAATTTCATTGGATGAGATGGGATAGGTTATGTGTGCCTAAAGGTTTAGGTGGGTTGGGGTTTAGAGAGTTGATGGCCTTCAACAAAGCCATGTTGGCCAAGCAAGCTTGGAGACTACTCAAAGAACTCGATCACTCATAACAAAGATTCTGAAGGGCAAATACTTCGTTGCAAGTAGCTTCATGGATGCTCGATGCAAACAAGGAGACTCATTCACTTAGAGGAGTATCCTTTGGGAACGAGAGGTTTTGGAACTGGGACTTCAGTGGAGAGTTGGCAATGGCACATCAATTCAGACTTTTGAGGATCCTTAGCTACCTAAAGCTCCCTCTTTCAAACCAATCACCCCACATAATCCTCATTTTCCTCGAGTTGTTGATTTGTTAATAGAGATAGGTGTTTGGAATGAAGATCTGGTCACCAGTGTTTTCCTTCCACTAGACTAAAACATCATCTTGGCTACCATTACTGGGTTTAGGAGGTGTTCAGACAAACTTATTTGGTATTTCAATAAGAGCGGACAGTATACTGTCAGGAGTGGTTGCAAGTGCATTATGTCTGAGTCAAAAGATGGAGCTTCATGCAGCAACAATTTAAATTTTAGATGGTAGAACAAAATCTAGAGGATGCCTATTCAACCCAAAATTAGGCTGTTCTAGTGTTCAATGAATGTTTACCAACTGGATGCAATTTAATTAGAAAGGGATTACCGGTGAAAGAAGTTTTCTTTCATTGCGGGGAAATGGAAAACACCAATCATATTTTGTTTGAATGTAAATATGCTAAACAAGTTCGGAAACAAGCCAGGATGTAGAGTTTTATCAGCAATTCAATGCCTCAAATGACATCAAAGAAAAGATTTTTGCTTTGTCTAATTTTTCCAAAACTGATGATTTGTGTTTTATCCTTTGTGCAGCCAGAAGTATTTAGCTAGAGCACAATAATGTTCTTTTTTGGCAACAATGTGAAAGATCCCCAATTAGTAGCTGCCCTTGTGTCTTTTTTGCGATCATCTTCTTCTCCAGAGTGGTGTGATTACCTACTAGAGTTCAAAAGACCTAATAGGAGTGAGTGGTAAATGCCTCCTATGGGCCGGTTAAAACTTAATGTTGACATAGCTATTTGTGAAGAGAGACACTGTTATTCAGTTGGCGCAGTAATCAGAGACGATAAATGGATGGTCTTGGGTGTCTTTGGTAAGAGGCTGAACGGAGTGCCAAGAATCGAAGATGCCGAAGGTGCTGCTATCCTATTTGGACTTCATTTTGCTCAGGATAATGGCTGATGTTGTCTTGATTTGGAATTTGACTGCATTCGTTTGGTGAGGGACCTACGGGTGACATCAAATACCTTCCAAATGGTCCTCTTTTTCGTGAAATCTTATCGATAATGTCAGAGCTTAGGTGTGATTCTTCCAACCATATACTCCGAGACTCGAAATCGGTTGCCTATCTAATTGCTTCTCAAGATCGGATCATCTTCTTTCAGTGGTTCATGGATCGAGTGTTTACCATGTTTCATCAAACCGACAATTAGCCGAGACATTGTCAACTCTTGATTTTTTTTTTGCGTGTTTCTTTAAAAAAAATCTAAAAAAGAGCCATATATAGACCGAGAATTGAGAGAGAGAGAGAGAGAAGATTTCATCCTGCCATATATATATATATATAATTTTTTATATATATATAATATTTATTAGTAATAATTAATAAATAGTAATTATATATACATATACGTGATTTATGAAAGTTGTAACTTGATTTTTTAAATTTCAAAGAAAGGGCATGATTTTTGTAATATGCAACTTTAATATTGTGTACTTATTAAATTATCCCTTATTCAAAACCCTTGTTAAAAAAAGTGTGGTTTCATCTAAACAACCCTATACAAATTCAAGCAAAGAAACCCAAGTTAGAATGGGCCTTCCAAAGACAAAAGAAAATGGCCCACAAACATTCACAATGACCATCTCATTAGTCTATGGCAAATTTGCAACTTTCCAGTAAGATATGACTGTAAAATTACTTTCAAATTTCATGGCACATAATTACTGCAACAATCTTTATCTTAATATAATATTTGTCTATCTATTTATTTAAGATTTTTTTCTATAAAATAACAAAAGGCTCTGTGACTTGAAAGATCGGGTGAAGACCCCATAAGAGAGATGTCATGTCATAACATTAGGCTATATCCTTAACCACTTAATACGTTTATCTGTATTTATAATTTGTAAAACATGGTTACGCTCTTCCGATCTGCTAATGGCACCGCCATATCCCAAATCCAAAATCTCCCCTTGTTTCAAGACCCTTATCCCCTGATTTAAACTCTCTCGCATAAGCTATGTTTGAAGTGCCACTGTTAAAATTCTCCTTTGCTGGTAGCCCATCTCTAGCATCCTAGTTTTTAAACTATTTTTAATTGAAAAAATTCAAAGTGGTGTGCTACGTCACTCGTTGGTACTTTAGTGATACTTGCTTTATGTATTAAAACTTTTTTGTTATATAAAAGAAAATTTTCAACATATTGGTTATTTAACTTTAGCAATGTTAAGGGATTCGAACAAGTGCTCTAATAGTTAGGTATTCACGTTCCAGGGCCGAGGTCCTGAGATCGAATCCCATCCTCCCCACCCCTATTATCCCTCCCCTTCCCTTGTTCCCCTTATATTAAAAAAAAAAAAAAACTTTAGAAATGTTACAACTAGACTTTATACCAAGAATGAACTTATGAAAGACCTAACTATTTTTTTATTAAAACATCCTCTCAAATAAATAGTATAGAAAGAATATTAGAATTAACAGAACAAATTCAGATAAAAGGAGAAGATAATTTACACTTGGGGAAAATTATGTAGGCCAGCAACTACATAACTTATATATAAAATTAAACATGTAACTGGTTACTTATAGTTTGGCCGCATTTATAAAATTGAACTAATAAAATAAGTAATATTATATAGCATCACTAATCTCAATACCAGTCCATGTGCAATTAAATGATAATTTAGCTCGGGAGGGTCATATGGATATTTCTTTAATTCAACTTATCATTTAATAATACACATATATTATCAATTAATGGTCAACAAAGCAGAAGCTTGGGGTTTGTGAGAAGCATTAAGTCGGGCGAAGGCCATCGGCTATTGAAAAGTGATGTTCGAATTTGATGCCAATCAAGTCATCGACGCTATGCTTTCAAACAAGATTGATGTATTAGATTTTGAAGCGATTATTTATGAGAGAAAAAGAATTCTTCATAAGAACAGCAACCACCTATTGGTGTGGACTAAGAGGCAAGCTAATGCTTCAGCACATGACTTAGCTAAACAATCTTGTGATTTCCCTAATTCTATGGTTTGTAATGAGATTCCCTCTTTTCTAGATGCTTCTATCTTGCACGACAATATTGAGAATGAATAATGCTTCCGTTTCAAAAAAGGACATTAGTAGTGGTTGTGCTATTTAGCATTATTACAAAGAAAAACTATATAACTGCCCGTTACGGGTGGATTTCAGTTGTTGGTCTTGCGTGCACATCTATGGATGATTGGCAGCTGGCACCATTAAAGTACCAACCATTAACACTATAAAAGATTCGTGTGTATGAATTAGATTTTTTGGGAGTGATTTTATGCAAAGTGATTTTTCTAGAAAATGTGTGGTAGAAAACAGTATGAGAATTGTGAAATACATTTTTTAAAGAATGTTTGGTTGAGAATGAATTGATACAAAAACCAAGAAGAGTTGATTTTTACAAAGTCAATTCCACACACACTCGAAAATATGTAAACATTTTCTCGTCCAAAATGCCATTTCATTTTTGGTCATCTAAATAATGTTGTAAGAGAAAATATTACACTTTTGTTTTCGTGTAGGAGGACCTGTAAATGAAAGAAACCACATTGATCATTAAGATTAACACCTCGTAATGCGATTATTACTCACAATAATGTAAAATATGAATCTATAGAAGTGACCAATTTTGATATAGAGATTGTATGATCTCTATTTATAGAGACCACAAACACACGTGATGTACACTCAGTAGTCACATGGACGTCGTGTTGGCACACGTCTGGGCTGTACACAAACACCGCCACGTATACATGTGGTCTTCCAAACTGATACGCGTGGTCTATCTATCAAAATTGTATGTAGATTATAAATTGATTTATAAATTGCTACGTGTCATCATTTTATTTGTTATTTTTTGTAAAAAAGTAAAATATTGCGGCTTGAGTTATACTTTTTGACAAAAATAAAATTAATAAAATAATATTGTGTGACATAATATAATTGAAATAAATAATCTGTGAAGTTGCTAAACACCGGTAATAAGCAAAATGACCCCAAGTGGAATTCCAACAAAGCATGAAAACCGGGAAGCAAACGGAATAGCTTGACGTTGACGCGAGCAGTCAAACATCGAGGCCGCGGAATGACCAGTCAGTCTTGGCTTTGACGTCGTCGTTTAGATGACCCTGACAAATTTTGACTGTGGCCTCTTGCTCGGACTTCTCGGAAAGCCATGCCTTCAATTTAACTTATGGACCCCACTCCCCACATCACGTGTTTGCCAACTCATAATTATTGTTATTTTTCTTTAAATTTCTTCTACGTACAATGAATTTGGTTCTGTCGTCTGCACATTTTTGTTTACCTATTTATTTAACGTAATAATTTTTTACTAAACTTAGAAAGATAATTATTCGAATGTAACTATTTCAAATTTGTTAATCCTTTTCCTTTTTAGGTTTGATAAATTGATGTTTATTTTTAAAACAAATCGATCTATAATTCTCAATTTTATCTCAACTAGGCTTTGGTGATTTTTATCGCATGCCTCGTTTACAGTTTTTTGTTTTATTTGACTTATGTGATTTTGTTATTTTTTTATATAAAATATTATTATGAAATTTGAGCATCGTTAGTACCATTTAGCTATCAACACACTATCAAAGTGCTTGCTAAATTAAGCCCCTGCTAGCAAATAGTAACAGAGATTGTGTGGTACGTATAAATCTTAAATTGAAAACATAATTAGTTTGTTAACATGGGCTTAAACTTTCTTATGGAATTAACCAATAACAATATATGTTTGTTAGACAATACAACCTAATCATGTATTTTTCGAGTATTGATTTGTATAAGCTAATATTTCATGATCAAGGGAGGCTTTGACTTTTCATTTATTTATTCTTTTTGGGTGTATATAAAGGTAGATATATAAAACCACTTCACTGATTAAAAGTCTTAGTATAAGACAATCATCAACTGCAAAGAAATCTTTCCTTGTACAAACTAATATAAACAAATTAAAGTACAAAAATTTATAGGAGCTTACTCTCTACACTTTTATGAAAAATTAAAACTTTATTAAATTAATATCAATCACATATTTTTTAAAATTTTTTTCACACTTCTCGATATTCTTTTTTTAGATTTCCACCAAACATTTTCCTATCTCTTTTATATAAATCTCTAGAAAACAAGCTCCGAATACCACATTACTGATACTTATTCTTTCTCAGACCTTGTGCTCAGTGATTGTAAAAGGTAGTGAGAGTCAATTAATCATAGTCTACGGAGAATAGGAAAGGAAGAATTATCACCTTTAAGCTTAGCCAAACATGCCATGCATTACCTCCGTCCAATCATTTGACTCTTACTGCAAAATCACATGATATATATATATATATGTATAATGACTTTTATTTCTATTACATTTCTGCTTAAAAATCCACTTTAGCGAATACTCCGCTGTCCATAAAGGGACCCACCCCTACAAACCCCACCCCACGCTACCACCCATCCTCTGCTCTCGGCCAATTATGTCACACCACATTTGATTTCTATCTCTCTCTCTATAATTTCGTGTATTTGTCTGAATATTCTCAATTTTTTTGCTTTAGGAGGGTTTTGCTGGCAGATCATTACTTTTATCGGTGGAGAGGAAAGTTGTGTGTTTTTTCCAGTGATTGAGAATTCTAGGGTTTTGTGGCAATGGGTTCTCCGGAGGAGAATGAGAGTTATGGTGCGGGGTTGTGTCGACAAGAACATTGAAACGTTGTTAGCTGCGGTGGCGCAGACGCAGGCTTTTGATGATGAAGAGGCTGCTACCACCGCCGCTTGTGAAAGGACTGGTGGAAATGACAACTGTGAGCCATCTACATCCGGGGTAAATCGGGATGGGGATGAACAGCAGTTGGCCGGAGCTTCGCCGGAGATCGATGGGGATGTCTTGGGTCAGCAACCTTTTCCGGTGGTGTTGTCTCTGCCAGCGAAGGGGCAGCAAGTGATCGCAAGTGGCCACAAGAGGAGAAGAAGAAGGCAGGTGAAGAGGGTGGAAGCAGAAGCAAAGCCCATGCCTCCGCCTCCGCCACTGAAGCGGGAAAAACGGGAGGAAGATGAGGAGGATGTTTGCTTCATTTGCTTCGATGGAGGTTCTCTCGTCCTCTGCGATCGCAGGTTCGTTGAATTTTGATGCACTGCATGCTAAGTATCCACGTTTCCTTTTCATGTGGATTCACTTATTTCTTTTTCAAATTTCGTTGTGTTCTTTTGTTGAATAGCTTCAAGGTTTCAGATTCACTATATATCAGTGTGCGTTGGACATATCATTTAGCAGTAGAACAACCTCATTTGTTGCCTCAATCTTTCAGATATGGATAATTGGTTACATTGATGTATTAAAGTTAGATGTCAGTTATCTTTTTTCAGAATACTATTGTTTCTTTTAGTTGTGGGAATTTGCCTTCATGAATTTAGTAGTAGTAAATATTACTTTAAAGGCTTATCTTGTAGTTAATCAAATTTCTATTAATATTGGATAGGAACTGTCCAAAGGCGTATCATCCAGCGTGTATTAAGCGTGATGAGGCATTTTTCAGTTCAAAAGCTGTGTGGAACTGTGGTATGTTGAATTGTCGTGTTGTATATTAACTTTTTCATTTTCCTTTTTTGCCACTTCAGTTCCTGGTCAATTCATGCTAAGCAGTAGAGTTATACTTGGTATTAAATTTAGACAAGATATCTTAAAAACTTTCTTCATTTATGATCTGCATCATTTATTGAAACCTTCAAATATTTTTATTGTCGCGCGAATTAGAAGCAGATAGTTTTGGAAGCACTGAAACTTCTAAAAAGACCAACATTCCTGTATCTGATGCTTGTTCTCTGGCAACTGAGCCAAGCTTGAGAGAGAATTTAAGGTAGCAATTGTTTAAAGTAAGTTTCTATATTATTTATTGACAAACCAAATCACATCAGCCACTTGTTTGGTCATATAAGCTAAAGAAAGAAAGAAAGAGAGTTTTCTTGAATGAAGTAAGTACAGTATATATAGGAAAGAGATAAAAATGGGAGAGTCAGGCGACCATATAGCTATCAATTTACAAGTCTCCTTTTCTTAAGATGTAGTTTTGTTTAAATTTGATCAATGAAAAATATTTGGTTTGTTGTTTACTGTGTATGATTTGTAAACTAATAATTACTTTTACAGTTTCATCATTGAAAGCCTTACAAATAATGATTATGGGTTGTAATCAGCCATATGTATGTCATACTTAATTAAGAACTTACTGTATATCTTATTTTTAACTGAACCTTAGAGGCGTTTATTATGAGGTTAGTATAATGTTTTATTACTACCTGATGCTTCAAATTAGAATTTTTCTTTTCTTTTTTTTTTTTCTTTAAATAATTTGAATCTAGTTAGCCTTCTTGTTGGTCATTGATTTCTCTGTGCTTTCAGATCCTGAAGATTTGTTTTTAATTCTTTCCTTTTGCATGAGAATTAATCAACCCTTTTGTTGGTTTCCTTATTTAGCAGTCTTAGTCGGCTATTATGGAATTTTAAAACGGATTCTAATTTTTTGATCGAAGACAAAATTTTACATTTACAATGAAGTTTCCGGTTTGATATCATGCTATTTTCAGCATTCAAACAATGCCAAATAACTCTTCTTAGATTGAGCACAGCGGTATACTTTTCTAAAAAGCTTTTAGAAATGTTAGGCTTGCTTACCATTCTTTCCAATTTTGGGCTTCTTTCCTGGTATATTTTCTTATCGTTTTTTATGCATGTTATCTTACCTTTAAACTAACTATTGTCTTGAACACCAGGAATATAACTAGTCACATGTAGGGTGCTTGATGAACTTGCAGAATTATGATACGTACATGTTCTTGTGTTGCTATGTTCTTCAGGTTGGCACATATGTAATCTCTGTACAAAGCCTTCACATTATATGTGCTACACTTGCACCTATTCACTATGCAAGGGCTGCACAAAAGATGCTGACTACGTGTGCGTTAGGGGAAACAAAGGATTTTGTGCTACATGCATGAAGATTATCTTGCTGATCGAAAAGAAAGACCTACCAAACAGTGAATCAGTATGCACAATGATCTCCTTCACAACTTCGAAAATTTCTATTTCTTTTATTATGCAAGTTTCTTCTTAGAATATCTGGATGAGTGTGCAAGGTTTTGCTTATACGCACAGGGATCTGTGACTTAAGTTTATTGTTGGTCTCATGAAGATTCCACATGTTGATACTGCATCTATCTTTAGAAAAAAGGCCACTTTATAAGTGCATGACCAAATATGTGTTTGTATATCTATTTTCCCAAAATTTTCTGTTCAAAATCTCAGTAAGAACCCGGATGGCTGATTCATTTAGTATTTTTGCTGGCATTTTCTATATGTCTTAAAACTAGATGTTGTACCCATCTGAAAAGTCAGTTATGTGGAGGATGAGTTTGTGGATGCTTTCTTATTTGTCTTGCTTTAAACAATTTTTTCATGAACAAACTCAGACCATTTTTAAAGTCCACATGTGAATCCCTATTTAGAGTAGATTAAGGATTTCTTATATATCATCATTATGGTGCTATACTGTGTAACTTTTAAGATGTGGCTTCAAAAAATGATGCTACTTTCTTTGCCTATCCATTTTTCTTTCTTTCCTTTTCATCCTGATATAGCTTTTATTATGGTGATATCTCTAGCCCATTGCTTCCCTTCTCCACATATCTCTTTTCTTTTCATTATTTTGCACCCATGGAGAAGAAATTCGTCCACTCTTTCCCAGACATGAGAACATCATCCTCCATTGTGCTTCCGTCTGGTTCTTCATAATTTCACCCCTCCCTAGTCTATCATTGTAGCATATGAATAAGTCTATTTATCTAGACTGGAGACTCTCGAGTGTAGTTGTCATTTCCTTATTAGTCATTAAATAAATGCATAGCCCTATGTATTTTTGAATCTTTACCCACCCCTTATGTGGTGATGCCAACTAGACTGGCAGGCTAGATAAATAGCATCACTCTTGTCGCAGAAGCAGTATAATCTCCATAACAGTACCATTGAACTCTGTTAAGTCTTTTAAAGGGCGTTTGATTCTTATTATTGGAGACGAATTATCGAGAAATTATAATGAAGAGAGAGATCAAATGAGTGGTGGAGATTAGACAAGTTTGAAATGTGTGGCTGTAATTGAGTGGCTGTCAAATGAAGGCGTAGAGAAAATTATAATTTCGGCATAATTTAGCCACAATAATGAGATTTGAATGCCCTTTTCGTCGGTTTTAAACGCCCTTTTAGTTGGTTTTAGCCACAATAATGAGATTTGAACGCCCTTTTAGTGTGTTTTGCGGATGAATGAATCTAACTAGGATGGATCGAAGATGTTATGGTGCTATGATTATATACTAGTATGGATGGTGATAGATTATATCTTTTAGTGTGGTATATCTTAAAATCACTCAGGCTTTTAACACAAATAGCTTGGATTTTTTTTACTTTGACAAAAAACCTAAAAAAATGTATTCTATTGACATCTTCTGCTTACTATCTAACAGTCCGGCTATGGAGAGTATTACTCTCCCCTTAGGGAGGGTACACTCCCATGTGGCTGCACCAACCCCCAATCACACGCAGCCATATCGGAGTGTACCCTCCCTAAGGGGAGAGTAATACTCTCGTTAGAAAATTTGTACTATCTAACACTTTGTATCCAAAATTGTCTGGTCTCATATTTGCGTTGGATTTCTTTCAAGCTGTTGAAAGCTAAAAAAGAAAGTCTTAAAAGGAAAGTAACCAGCTATGAGATACATGAATATCTTTGAGGCATAAATGCATTCATTTATCAGGAGTGAATTTGGCTTGATTTGCTGAACCTTTTTTTGTAATTATTAAATCTAATTTAGCTTTAGTTGGATTTTATACTTGTCTCATATCAGTTCTGTCAATCTACCAAGGAAGAGCAACTTCGTACAAAATGGGTGCAAAATTACTTCCTTGTTTGCTGAAACCTGGCGAACTTATTGTCACTTTTGCATGAATTTATTAAAATTTAAAACAGCTACCCGCTGCTTCTGACCACTACTGTGGATATAGCAGCTGATATTTAGGAGGATATCTTACGTGTGTGTACATCTAAGGTTGTGGGCATTTTATTTCCCATCTTACCATTTAGAATTCATAGATAATGTGCCTCTG
Organism: Nyctanthes arbor-tristis; assembly: GCA_963692815.1. NCBI lineage: Eukaryota > Viridiplantae > Streptophyta > Magnoliopsida > Lamiales > Oleaceae > Nyctanthes > Nyctanthes arbor-tristis. The sequence goes on from CAVNYN010234113.1 coordinate 23,850, forward strand.
CCCAACTCTCTCTATTACCTTCCAAAGTGCTTTTTGCCATTCATCTTTCTTTCTAGTTCTGCTCTGACCCATTCAAAGTCAAATTCTTTGTTCATTCAGATTGAGGAGCTCTTTAGTTGTTCTATACTCTAGCTAAGTTTCTGCATGTTCTTTTTTACATCTCTCATATTTGACTAGTGAACTCTTGTGGTTGGGAAACCTTCACAGTGAATATAATCTGAAAAAGCATACAATTTCTCGTTCGTAAAATGACAAAAAGAAAATATATTATCTGTATTCCTAAGAACATGCAGTATCATCAATATTGGCAGAAGATGAAACAGATGCTTTGGCAAACATGATTTCAACACTCAACAGAATGGCAGCCTTTCTATATGATGATTTGTTAGTTATAAAGCTTTCTAAGCCTGCTTAGCACTTCATTTCTATTTCAAACATAAATAGAATGAGTGGTACAGTTTTGTATAG
>CAVNYN010234125.1:1103-18951 GCA_963692815.1 Nyctanthes arbor-tristis
ATTAATTAATTAATTAATATTTGATTAACTAAGAAAATGCTGACTTGTAAATTAAATAAATACGTGTAAGGCTTTTATTGGACGGACAGCAAGCGAGACAGGGTTTGGGGACAGCAGATCCGGACTCGACTGTATATGAGTATCTTTTTTGGTACAATTTGGAGATTACAGAGCGGGAACGCTGACTCGGACTCGAATCAATATAAGTTCTCTTGGTCACCGTATATGAGTATCCATGAACGGTTTTAATTTTTTGGAAAAATAAATGTCAGAATTCAGTGGTCGCTATGGTTCCAGAGGACAGAGATGAAATCCTCGCGGAGGATGGAGATGAAATTCTGGCACACTTGCTGACTTCAGAGGCCTCTAGGATATATGATAACTGTAAAGTCTCTAACACAACTTGCGATTCTTTTATGTTTATTTCAATTCTCTATTAGGGCTATATATTTTTTTATGTTTTATCCTCATTGGTTTCATTTTTCATGTCTCTAGAATTCAGTATATTCGCAACTTTTGTTTTATCAACTTACCCCGAGTTTATTAGTCAAAAGGCGAATATTTTTTAGTCCGATTTGGATCAGTGAGCGAAATGAAATAAAATCAAGACTTCAATGATTGAGCAGGAATAAGGAAAATTGAAGTTGAGTGAGCCGCAGTCCAATGCAAATGCATTGGCAACATTGATACTTGAAAACTTCTTCCAAGATTGAAATCACATCAACTACTATGATGATACTCTTAATAGAAGTAAAGCCTCTTGCTCAGAGCCTCAAACTGGGGAAATTTACAGGGAGAAAAGGTGTACAATTTTAAGAAAAGAAAAATGTGTAAAGAATGTTTTTAGCCCAGTTCTTATCTTGCATCTGGCAGTGTAATAGTCACTTGGTTACGTGAATTGGCTGCATTTGTGCTAGCAGAGCTTTCAGCAGGAGATAAATCTTTTTCTGTGAAAAAACCAGGCTGTTTAGCTTGAGGCAACACACCTTCATTTTCCAGCATGGAAACTACTGTAGACATGCTTGGCCTATCCGGCGGATAATGTTGCACACATAACAGACCCACATGGATTGATCTTAGCACTTCTCTTAAGCAATGTGAATCAACTTGACAAGTATCAACTAGTTCCAGTGACCTTCCCTCTTTGTAAAGCATCCATGCCTGTATAAATCGGATCGGGGTAAAAGGATTATAACTCCATAACTATATAATGGTGGTATTTTCATGTGTTAGTGCGCATAGAACAAATTACTTACATGTCCAAGAAGGTTGAGGTTGTGACTACCATGAGAAAATCCCCAGTTCTTCATTCCACTTACAATTTCTAGTACTAAGACACCGAAACTAAATACATCTGATTTTACTGAGAACCTGCCACCCAATACATATTCTGGCGACATGTATCCACTGCAGAAGAGTTAACCAGAAGATAAAGATAATGTTACAAGCAATGAATATGCATAAAAATGTACTGTCATCTATAGAATGGTTCCTAGTTCTTACTATGTTCCTGCAACACGGCGAGTCTTTGCTTCAGTCTCATGCTCTCCAAAAATTCTAGCCATACCGAAATCGGATATCCTTGGGTTCATGTCAATGTCTAGAAGTATATTGCTTGCTTTGAGATCTCTATGGATAATTCTCATCCTGGAATCTTGATGAAGATACAGCAGGCCCCTGGCTATGCCTTTGATAATATTGAAGCGCTTTGGCCAATCAAGCAACCTACTTTTTGTTTGATCTGCCAAAACATTTGGTCTAGTTATCACTTGTTGGATGATTGAGTTTAATATATGAATCTCAAGGTTAATCTCCATCATGTGGTATATAATATAGTTATGCCCTTTGGCTGTTGCGAAGGCTTGAACTTTCCCATGTGTGTGTCTATGTATGTATGTAGGTATGTACATATGTACATATGTTCTTATATTTATGTATGTCATAATTAAAGCAGAGAAGTACACTCAGTACTAGCTGTGATCTCCAGTTTTTCGATATCTAAGCCACTGCTCACTGTGTGATGCAAAAAATCATTTCTTTTTCTTTTTTTCCTTTTTCTTTTTTTTTTATTTTTTTTTTTTTTTAGTACGATTTGGGGATCATAGGGGTGAGGATGGTGACTCGGAGCCGGGTCAAATAACTTGGTAAGAGAGTTCCTTTAACACTAGGGCGAGCCCCTTGGTCAATGGAACAAAATCTTAATAAAGCCTTTAACATTACATTCTTCTATAATTAGTGTATGGTAATATGAATGTATATTTCGAAATAACTGTACTGTAGTTAGAAGATAAGAAATACTTACCAAACAGAATAAAGTCCAGGCTTTTGTTGGGCATGTATTCATAAACCAACATCTTTATGTCTCTTTCAATGCAGCATCCAAGAAGCTTCACGAGATTTCGATGCTGAAGTTTGGATATGCATATCACTTCATTCTTGAATTCATCAATTCCTTGCTCAGAAGTTTTTGATAGTCTTTTCACAGCAATTTCTTGTCCATCTGGCAGCTTTCCCTAACATCACAACATGTAAGTGTCCAAGGTATTCATCCACTTGAGTAAATTAAGGCCACTTTCTTTTAACATGTTGCTAGTGTGAAATCTACATCTTTTGTGTATTCAGGGTGTTCGTCATATATAAGAGATGGATTATTTATCAAAACTAAAACAGTCATATGCCTTTGAAGTTTAATTTGTAAAACAACAACGAAATCTTAGGGAAATTTTAAACTTCTTTGGTCCAGTCTGAAGATAGATAGAATTAACCTTTCCTTTCTTCATATGTCTTCTACCAAGTACCATTAAGAGACAAAAACACTCAAAAATTTGCAGAAGACACAATAATCATCATCTGGGAAAAAAAATTTTAATTTTTTCTTTACGCAAAAGTCTACATATTTCTTTCATTACTGTTCAAACGACACTCTTCATTCTTTATGGTTTTTTCTTTTAAAAGGTCTGGATTTTGTTGACTGTTAGCTCATGGAAAATCATGTAGACTTAAGAAGTTTATTCATGTGCTGTATGGCATTAGTTTTGTGAGCTATATCACCCTAATTACTGCTAGCTGTCTGCATGATGCAGATCGGAAGAGCGCAAATTTATACCTTATAAACAGGTCCAAATCCACCTTCTCCAAGTTTGTTGTCGATTGAAAAGTTGTTGGTGGCATTAGATATCGTTGAAAAATCAAATGAAGGTAGCTCCAACTCCTCCTTACAAAGTTCAACATACCTGCCTGCAAATGAATGATGCGGGGGATATAATTTATCTTGATATATGTTGGACAAAGAAACCGTCACCCAGCATTTGTGTTTGTTGATTACCTCCCCTTTTCAGCATCTTCTTTTTCCTCTTTTGAGTGTACAGGATCCAGCTCAGGCCTAGCAAAACGAATATTCCAATTGATGCTGATAAACTCCTCAGTAGCACTTCTCTTCTCTGCCCTTCTTTTTCTGTAACATTTTTATTTGAGTGGACTTAATATTTCGGGTGTTATATGATGCCAAACAAATAGTCAAAGCTCTGTCGTCAATAAACATATCAATTAATATGACTATTTCTGAAAGATAGGTCCAGTAATGATTGGTTTCAAGATCTCTGCTACGTTAGAAATACTAAAAATCACCTAGCTGATGTTAAAACAACTTTATAAGCTCTCAACACCAAATAGTCATGAATTCTTACCCAACTCAGAAGAAGACATTCTAATATAAATATCTTGATCTTCTATGGAGAGACGTCTGATGTCGATCAAGTCTCCAAACCAAAGCAAGCATCCACTTCCTCCTCTCCTTATGTCTAAGTTTGTGTAAGCTGTACAAGAGCAATTCCTTGAGCACATTAACTTGCATTCTTCGAGAGTCATAGTCTTGCTAAACCAGGAACTCCGTGTGTCTGGCATTTTAATACCAGAGTACTTTAAAAATACATCACCCTTTTGGCAATTCAGAGGAACTCTTCTAATGCATCCATTTGACCAATCTGATCTCCTCCACTCTGTTGGATCTGTAGGAACAAATCTACTTAGACATCCACACACAGGAGAATTTCCAACATCGCAGCTACCATAAGCACCGCACAATTTATAGGTATCACAATTATCCAGTGGTATAGAAGAATAACTGACCCACTCTTGGTTCCTGTCAACCCACGTCCAGCGCTGCCCAAGTCCTTCTGGACTCAATCTATACCTTGAAATAACAGATAAATTAGTGGGATTTTCCCAGAAGTATACTTCATTTTTGTTCATGAATAATCCAAAAGAGTATGTGGGATCTGGTCCAGGGTTGGGTGTGCCACTGAAGCGAACACCATTCCATGGTCCAACTCTGTTCTTCTCAACTGTACCTTTTCTCATGATGAATAACTGTGGATATCCATTAGCGTCCACTCGAAATGTGAAGTCTCCCGGAGCTGGATCGCCGTTGCTCTTCCATGAAGTGAAAGAAGTCTCTTTCCCAGTTACAAAGTTCCAGCCAAACTTCATACCAGGTAAATATGTATCAGTTGGATAATCAAAACTCTGCCAGAGGAAATTCTCCTGCCTATCATCATTTCCATCTTTCACTACAAGATTCCCAGAATTCAACAACTGAGAAACTGGAGACCGAGCAGACCTTGACGCATTGGACGACCATATGATATCACTAGTTTCATTCAGAAGAACCAGAAGTCCAGGCTCAACGACCTTCAAGGCACCTGATGTATTTTTCAGCGGAAATTCTCTGTTGGCAACCCATACTACAGTGCAGGTAGGTATCTTGTTGTACCAGATACCCAAATATCGATTTTTCGAGTTACCTGGGCTGAAAAATCCTAGTGCAAATCTCCCTCCTGAAGAAACGACAGTTTCACCATCTCTGAGCATCTGAGTTGTATTGATAATATCAAGTCCAGTTGAAATCTTCCGGATAGACAGTAACGATAATATGACAAGACACGATATATGTTCAATCAATTTGTTCATTGTTCTTCTCTCTGCTTGTGTTTGTTTCTGGTGCATTTAATACAAGTGATGTAGTGATTCGGGTTGTAGAGAAACAAACAACTTAGCCATCGGCCTTTTTTTCCCTTTTTTTTTTCTCTGATATATACCCTTGAAAAGTAAAATGATTACACATTTTTCCATTGTTGGTCTGCCATTTGTAATTCCACTGAATTTGAGTTCTTGTTTGACAGAGTCTTCAATTCTTACACGGCTTGTTATTTGTTGACTAAATACAGATTAAGGTTTTAAGCATGAACTTTTTCACTTGATTATTGTGAATATTTACAAGTGTCTTCACTTTAACCAGATTAGAAGTGATAGTTTGATACCTCACTTTTTGTGAGCCGTGTCCATAATTTTCCACAATTGAATAACTTATGTCCGGATAGATACTACTAGAAATATGAATACCACGAGAAAGCACGTTACACTTTCATGTCTTGGGCTCATTTTTATTTTATTTTTTTAAATAGTTTTTCTTCTTTTTATGAAGAGTTTTTTAAAATGTGTGGTGGAAAAGTAGAAAAAGATTACAAAAATTTAAAAATGATAATAATTTTCATGGAGAATATTTGCTTTTAATAATAAAGAATGGGGAATGAAAAGGACGTGCATTTAAATTTTATTAACCTTTTATTTAGCAGGACTTCGAACGGATTATTCCCTATAGGTTAACATATTTAAGACAACTACTACAAAGAGCGAGCTGTTCATCTCCACGAAAAATATCATTATTTTTTCTATTCATGACTTCTATCACCACAACTTCAAACTTGAGTGCATTTGATAGCGGGGGGAAAAAATTGATGAGCACTAGTCAGTAGTAAACATATTTTCTTTCATCTACTCTTTCTATTTCCAAAGCATTCGATCGGTTGCATTTCCAGTTTCAATGCATGAGCGTATCTTCTTTTGGTGATTTTGGGTTTATCTCCTGTCTAAAGATAGTATTTCAATGGATGAGAGCAAGGTTAAGGCAATCATCTACCAAAGGCTGTGTCTTTCTGCTCTTACCAAGATTCGTAATCAATATATCTGAAGGCTTTAGTAGCTATACAAAAGTCCAAATATATAGCTAGGAAGAACTTTATGAATGTGTTAACTGGTAAAGCACCAAAATAACAATATAAGATATAAATCTAGAGTTCTCTGAGCTGCTGCAAAAATAATGTAACACCGTTCTTATTTGCCTTCAGGCAGTGAAATTGTCACTTCGTTTATTGATTTGGGTGCGTTTGTGGTGGTAGAACTTTCAGCAGGACATAAATCTCTTTCTGTGAAAAAACCAGGCACTTCAGCTTTAGGCAACAGGCCTTCATTCTCCAACATGAAAACAACTTCAGACATCCTCGGCCTTAGACCAGGACTTTTCAAAACTAAATTGGCTTGGGCCCCGACAGGGTCGAGCTCGGAAGCAAAACTTTGCTTGTGTCAAAATTTCAACATCCCAATATCAACATTTCATTTTGAATCCAACATGAAAACAACTTCAGACATCCTCGGCCTAATACCAGGATTCTTTTGCACACATAATAGATCCACATGGATTGATCTTAGCACTTGGCTCAAGTATTGCGAATCAACAGCTTCATAATTATCAGCAAGTTCCTCTGATCTCCCTTCTCTGTAGAGAATCCATGCCTGTATAATATAGTGGAATATGTAGGCTAAGAAGAAATAAATTAATTTAACTATTAATGATTTCATGCTTATACGCTTCTTCTTTCTTTTTTTCTCTCCAGCATACAACGTAGTCTTAAGTTATTATGGCGGGTGCTGAGAGACACTTACGTGTACCAGAAGGTTGAGGCCATGGTTGCTATGAGAAGATCTCCAGTTCTTCTTTCTACTCACAATTTCTAGCACTAGGACACCAAATCTAAACACGTCTGATTTTAATGAGAACACCCCATCCACCACATATTTCGGTGACATATATCCGCCGCATGAATGCATTATATAAGAAAATAAAGCTACAAGCAATGGAAATGCATTAGATACTTCCGATCTTGAAGATTGATTCTTACTGTGTTCCCACCACCTGACGAGTCTTAGCTTCAGTCTCGTTCTCACCGAATGTCAAGGTAAAATGTCAAGGTAATTGTTCCATGCTTCCAGAAATCCTTACCAAATAGAATAAAATCCTGCCTTTTGTTTGGCATGTATTCGTAAACCAACATATTTTCCTCTCCTTTATCGCAGCATCCAAGAAGCTTCACGAGATTTCGACGCTGAAGTTTGGCAATACACATTACTTACATTCTTGAATTTCTCAAGTCCTTGCTTGAAAGTTTTTGACAACCTTTTCACAGCAATTTCTTGTCCGTCCAGCATTCCCTGAGAACATGACTAGTGCATTTTAAAGGCATTCATTTTAAAGCTGATTTCACAGGACGAGTTTCATCCTTGACTTTAGGCCAACATGTCTGATATGGAAGGTGCGCTTGAAGTTAGTGCAGAGCTATGTATGAAGCTGAGATTCATCTTTTTGCTCTAATAAAGTGTCAAGTGTCGACAGTTAAAACTATGATTATAAATTTTAACATTTCTCCATCTTTTGCTCTAGTTTTTACCTTATAAACGGGCACGTATCCACCTTGTCCAAGTTTGTTGTTTATCGAAAAGTTGTCCGTCGCCTTTGAAATTATGGATAAGTTGAACAGTGGCAACTCAAAGTCTTTACTCTAGCTTCTTGAAATACAAGACATATGAAGGTATTATTAGCGGAGATAAGTTGAAATTCTAACTTGTTGCCATGAGAAGGATGTGACCGCACTTTGCGTGCTTGTTTATTGGTACTTGTGCATTCCAAGTGACATTTTTTTTTTTTAAATTTTCCTTAAGTTTGAAATGACCTAGATTGCTTATTACCTTTTCTCCTCTTCAAGTTGTTCTTCTCCCTCTTCCAATAGTATAGCATCAAGCTCCGACCTAGCAGAGCCACTCCCGTCAATGATGTAAAGCTCCATATCAATATTTTTCTTTTCTTTCCTTTCGAATGTACTGCAAGTTTAAGCAAAAATAGATTTAAGTCTTTGATTTGTATAATATAAGAAATTATAAATTCATTATATTCACATTCTTACCAAACTCAGCTTCAGAAGCAGCCATTCTAATGTAGATGATATCTTGTCCTTCAAAACGTGGATATCTGATGTCAACCAAGTCTCCGAACCAAAACAAGCATCGTCTTTGGTTTCCATTAATCTCTAATTCTGCGTATGCCGTACAAGAGCAATTCTTTAGACACTCCACTTTGCATATTCATCAAGTGTGGTAGACCAATTATATGTGGAATTTTGTGAGTCTGGCTGTTTAACTCCAGAATAATTTAAGAATGCGTTATCCTTTTGACAAATCAAGGGTGTCCTTCGAGTACACCCGCTAGACCAATCTCCACGGATCCAATCTTCAGAATGTTTTGGCACAAATCCATTGAGACATTCTCAAGAAGGAGAATTTGTGATATTGCAAATACCATATGCACCACAGGCGTTGTACATATCACATTCATCGTATGGAAAATTCGTTAAAATGTACCACTCCTTGGTGATATTGCCGAGTACCAAGCGCGGCAGAACACCAGACTGACTCAAAGTAATCCTCATAACAAATGATTGATAAAGGGAAATGGCATCTTTTCTATAGTATGTCATGTCATTGTTGTGGTCCATTATTATCATTGATCCATACAAGATATTTTTAGGAGTGAACTATGTTGCCCCCACTGAAGCCAACACCATTCCAAGTTCCCATTCTATACATTGTAACAGAGCCATTCTTTATGACGAGTTGTGGAAAACCAGTTGGATCCAAGTGAAGTGTATAGTTTCCTTTAGCCAGATCCTCTTCGGTCTTCCATGATGACAGATAGATCTCTAAACCTTTTGCATAATCCCAACCCAGATTCAAGCTTGGTAGAAATGTATCAGTTAAATAATCAAAACTCTGCCAAATGAAATTTTCTGGGCTTACATCATTTTCTTCTCTAAGCACACTCTAAGCACAAGATTTCCTGATCTGTCTAACAGTTGTAGAATTGGATTCTCTGCATTTCTTGACACATAGAAGGCCCTATGATGTTATTAGGGCATCTCCAATGGTTTCCCTATATTTAGGAGAACCCATTTTTATTTTAATTTTTCATTTCTTTTTTAATTGAATATAAGAATAGGAATAGATCATTTTTATTTAATTAAAACCATACTTAATTTGTATAATAATTATAATTAGTTAATGTTAAATAATTTATATCTCGAAAGGAGCTAAATAAAGAATATCATCGGAAATAAAAATTAAAAAAATATGTAATATTTGAATTACAAAAAATAAATTAATAGTATTAATAAAAACAGAAAAAATTTAGAACTCAAAATTAGAGCAATTATGTGTTAAAAATTGAAATTAATTCATGACTGGCATTGTCGTAATTAAACTAACGACACTTTCGTAAATAAAGAAATGATATTTTTGTAATTATTCACCTTCTTTTTGGGGAATACTATTCACCTCCCCCATATTTGGGGGAGGCGATAGGGAACTGTTAGCGGCAAATGGTCCCCCAATCCCCCAAATTTGGGGACCCCTGGAGATGCCTTTATTATCACTCATGAGTAGGGATAACAATATAACTCATTGACCCATAAACTAGTGTGGACCCGCCCCTAATAGGATTGACTTACCGCGCCTAATCGGGGGCAAAGGGGAGGGTATAGGGCAACATTGTATACCCCGTATGGGTCCGGGGCAGGTCTGAGTCAGGTTGGACCCGCCCCATAGACCCGTGACCCACCAAGAATTTTCTTTTTTTTTTGTTATTTTTAATAAATTTAATTCTAAAAATGTGAAAAAATTGAGGAATTCTAGGTCCGACTCACTGCCTAAGGAAAAAAAAAACCTTCAACTATCCACTTCAATTATTAACATCATTTTGCTTGAAATATATATATATATATATATATGTATTACTTGAAGTAAATAATTAATATAAAATTCTAAAGCTTATATATTAAGTTATTAACCCTAATTATTAACCCTAGTGTGTACATATATTTATATATATATATGATTTATGAAAAGTCATGAAATATGAGATTGACTGAAAGGAGAAAAAATTTATAGGTCCTTTCTTGAGTCATGGTGGAGCCCCACCCGCCCCATGACCCGTTTCATATTGACCCGCCCTATAGATTCGTGGGTATAAGACGACTTTAAGACTTGTGGGGGGGTCTAGGGTATGGTTAACCCGCCCCAAACCCGCCACATTGCCATCTCTACTCATGAGAACCAATCTACCAGGTTTCATGATCTTCAGAATGCCTGATGTGCTCCTTAACGGTGTTTCTCTGTTGGCCACCCAAACTGGGTCCGTCGTGCTCTGGTACCATATTCCCACGTACCGGTTACTTGATTTATTATCAGCCCTATTACTAGCAGGGCTGAAAAATCCCAGTTCAAATCTCCTTCTAGACGAAACCAGTGTGTCGCCGTCTCTGAGAATCTTAGTTGTATTCATGACATCAATTGCAGTACAAATCTTAGAGCATCCCCAACCCCCATGCTTTATTTTACGGCACCAGTACTCTAAAATATAATACAATAACCTCTATTTTAAAAAACTTATCCAGCCCACGTACTCTATATATTTTCTATAACTAATTTTTTCTATTTTTCGATCTTTTCCAACCATTAATATATTATAAAAAATAAATAATTACGCGTCATATTAATAGCCGAAATTAATTAGACCAACATTTTAAAAACGTGAAGTAACAAAACACGTAAAATGTTTAAAAAAAAAAGAAGAAGAATGTGAAGAAATGAAGAATGGATGTCAATTGGTAATCAAAAAAATAATAATAAAAAAAAATAAAACAAGAAACAAGAAACAACAGACATTAAAAGTGCCAAGAAGGGAAAAATGTTTGAATGGCATTTCCGTAATTAAACGAAAATGCCAACTATGGAGACACTTTTACAGGCTACAGTGGTGCGCCGCCTCTAAAATACCGTGCGCTTTGGGCATGATTTTGTGCTCCAAAACTCCATTTTGGAGTGGAAGTGCTCTCAAGGATGCAAAATAGGACGACAAGAAAGGACATATTCTCTATGGTTGTTAACTTTTGCATAGTTCCTCTCTCTGATTTGCCATGGTCAAATTCGAGTCTTGGGCATTCAGTATAGGCTACAATGCTCTTAGCCGTAGATTTTGACAAATCTTTGAATTTTTCTTATCCATTATTGGTCCACCATTTGGAATTCTACACGTAGGACAGTCTTAGAATGCTGGCTCACTTTTTACGACTCTATATTACCCGTGCGTTGCACGGGACCAAAAAAAGGCTATTTTTATCTAAAAACAATTTAATCATAAATTACATATTTTCTAACCATTGATACTGTAATGAAATCAGTTGACGGATGATAAATTAATATAATAAATTAGAATGAATCTACTCAATGAATTCAAATATAAATCTAATTTACCCTAAATTTCCAAAAACCGCTTTGAAAACTGCATTGGTTGTAGACTTTCTCTCAGCAAGGTCGTTACCACAAATCACAATCTTCAAGCCTTTGCAATTTGTAACTCTGGAGAATGCAACAAATAATAGATCGTGACTAAACACCGACTTTTTCAAAAGAAGTCCAACATTAGTAAGTGATTGACTTTGACTTTTGTTTATAGTTATTACGTACGAAGCAATGATGGGAAACTGCCACCGTTGAAATTTGAAGGGCAACCTTGTGCCAGAGGGTGTCAATGTCATCCTCAGGATCAACATCTTGTGGCCGGCATGAGCACTTGAAAGAATATTTGCCTCCAATACATGTTTTCCCAATATGGCTATAACCAAACTAGTCTCATTGCACAGTTTAAGAGAATAGTCTATATTTCTCAATAACATTACCGGTGTTCCAATCTTTAATTTCAACTCATGATCCAATCTTTTAATACGTAAAACATTAAACTATCGTTAAAACATAAGATTATAACAATAATCTTATGACCAAATATAATTAGAATATTGAAATCAATCAATAACAATCATAATAACAGCAAATTTCAGACACAGCATGGCTGCCGTTAATCACACAAAAACCTATACAAAAAAAGAAAAAAAAAGAAAAAAAAGAAAGAAACCGGCTGAATCCAGATATCAAAGTACAAAGATTGAAATGTGAAGCCGATGATCTGCTTCAAAAGGCCATTTATATACAAAAATTCAGGCTTCATCGCCACAAATCAGAGCGGATTTTGGTGGTGGTCGATCCTCCCCTCTGATTTCTATCGATCCTTTTTAACATTCTATAAAGGGGCAAAAAATGCATTAAAAGTTAGATCTATAAAGGGGCAATGAAATCAAAGATGCCGGCCGCATAGATAAAGCAAAGGATGGCGGCCAATCGTTACCGATGACGCACACTGTCGTCTAAAAACACAACCACGAAGCCAGGGAATACATCTATATATATATACACATATATCTATATATAGACACACACATAATACTAATGTCATTACCATTTTTATTTTCCCGTCCATTTTAACTTGCTAAATCAGGTAAAGATATCTTAGCAATTCATCTTATCATTCAATCTAAACCCTTCATTTTAGTTTTATATGTTTTTAATTTATATTTTCATTTATTTAAATATTTTTTTAGTGTAATTAATTAAAATCAGTCATCCATTCCACTCGAGATTATCTCTTTCTCCTTCTTGATTTATCTTTTATTCATAGAGATTATCTCTTTCAAAAATAGTGTATATCTTCTTATCTGGATATTCTTCTTCCTCAATTTCATGCTGAAATCTCGGCTGGTTTCAACATCAATATTCATTCTTCCTCCCATATAATTCAAATATCTATTTACTGATTTTTTTAAAACCTATTTTTTCAGTTAGGAATTGTAATAAAATTGAATATGTAATGACAAATTATATTTTCTCAAATAATATGCTCGAAAAAAATAGCAATCTATTACTTCGCAGCAAATCTAGAAAAATCAATGTGTTCAGTCATTTGTTTTAAAAGTTAAAATGTTTATTGAAGTATTATGGTTTATACTGATTTTTTCGCACGAAAATTCTCATATATTAATTCTTGTTTTTAGATTTCCAATGTCACATCTTATTATTATTTTTATTTATACTAGAGATCAATAATTGATCATGTTATGTAATCAAATTATCATAGATCGGAAGAGCGTCGTATATATATTATTTTCTTATTGGATAGATTGTATATTTGATGTTCATTATGAAATTTTTGATCCATTTTCCCTTTAGTTTTCAAAAGACTATTTCTAAAAGGAGATTTCTTCATTATTTACCAATACATGTCATCTGGGATGAATGAATTTTCAAATTAGTTTTGTTTCTTTATTAAAGGTTGATGATTTCATAAATTGGAAATGGTCTATGGTATGATATATAGTGGTGATATTTTTTTTTAGTCTCATATGGTTAGGTTTAAGATTTTTCTAAATTAAATTATGATATGTGTCTTTTGTTTGGTTTATCAAATTCGATGTTCTAAAAAATCGGATAAGTCATCAAACCAAAAAAATAAATAAATAAATAAATAAATAAATAGAGATAGGTTAAGGTCGGAAAGGTTAAATTGAGTCAAACCAAAGTCAAATCGATTTTAATTAAATAATTGAAAAAAAATTAATTTTTACTTAAAATAATATGGAAAAGGAATATTTGATTTTGTATTTCATGTAGGCTATGTGTATTTCAAATACACGTGGAGTGCATCTATACACACACACATGGTGAGAAAGGTTTTATAACAATACCTGCTGAAGGTTTTGGAAAGAGACTCTTGATTTTATGATTTTTTTAATTTTTACTGTTTTTAATCTATTTTGACCAGTCCAAGTGACTTTTTATTATTTTTTAAACCAATTTTTGGATAAATAGTTTTTGGGGTAAATCGAACTAATTTTGGCCAATTACTAATTTTCCAATTATTAAAGTGGTAATAACGATTCAATTCTTTAAACACTGATTAAATTATGTTAACGTATTAACGTATTAGTCTTTAGAAGGTGTTTATTGAGAAAAATTACATATCACTAACACATATTAGAAAAAAAATTTTTTTTTTTGAAACCATACATATTAGAAATGTTGAAAAAAATCAAATGGATAAATAGATCACGTGTATATTTTGTAAAAAAAGTTAGTGTTAATTCATCATAGACAATTTTACATAGGTATTTTGTAGGTTACACATTAAAAAGGTCTGAAGATTATAATATGTGTTAAAGAAAGCCAAACAACCAATTATACTATAAATATTGTATACATGTACTACCCTTTATCATTTATTCAAATTATGTTTATTAAATGTAATATGTATCATTCTTTGTTAAGTTAATATGTTTATATTTGTTCTTTTAGCAAGCTATTATACTTAACTCAGTTAAATTATACTTTTTATGATTTTGTGTTGAATAATGTTATATAGCACTAGTGGTGCTTGGCACCAATCTAGGTGGCATTAAATAATAAGTGGAATTAAATGAATAAATAATCTACTTGATTTAACTTATCATTTAATGTCACATTGATATGGTGTCAAACACTAGTGGTGCTAAATAGCATTACTCTTTTGTGTTAAGCATTTGTACCATATTCGAATGAGATATATTATTTGGTATTATTTACATGTGCAACGCATGGATGAAATTACTAGTTCACATAAAAGATAAGTCCCTACTTAACTCCAGTAAGTTATTATTATTATTTTTTATTATTCCTAAGGCTGAAGTAATTTACACATGATATTATCATTTTTCTTAGTTCTATAATGGCATTCAATAAAAGGGCAATTAGCTTAATAGGTATCACAAATATGGCCGCGGAAACTAAAAGAAATATATGATTCCATAATTATAATTACTCTCCTTCATCTGCCTCAAGATTATATTTTGAGAAATAACCATTGATGTATGGGTGTGAATAGTATGAAAAACGTATGCTTCAAAGCTCACATACTACACCAAACATAGCCTGACAAAAAGGAAATAAATAAAATCTGCCAAGAATTAAAAAAAAAAAGAGAGTAAAATAGGCCACAAATTTTGTAAGAGACAGATGTTCACACAATTTTCTTGCTTAAGGCAAGTATGAAATAGTTGATGTCTTGTGTTTTTTTATATGAATTAGACTTTTTGATATGTTTTTAATCTAAAAGACCATTAGCTTAGTTAAGAGAGTACTATTTGAAAAAAAAAAAAAAAAAACTGCAGTGGCTCTAACTACACAATTATATCATGTCTAAAATGCTATTAAAAATTAAAAAAAGTAAACCCCCTTGTCATGGTATATCTGTTGACCTTCATTTAATAACGTAGGACTAACGTAAAAAACTTTCCTCTTAGAATGCAGGGCATTAAAAATTGGAGGTGTCCATGAAGCATCAAGCACAGGTAGAATACACAAGGTTCATGAATGACTCAAAATAAAAAAAAAAAAATTTTAAAAAAAAAAGTCTGGTAAGCAGCCTATGCCCAATTTCCCTTAGATTAATCATAAAATACAGTTAACTCAACCACTATATGAACTACAATTTTATTATCCAGTTTAAACACCATGTATAGGTGGAAAAAGTAATAAATGACTAGAGGAAAAAACATAATGTTTTGAGATAAAAATTTAGTTGGCAAAAAAGCACCGTCCTGTGAAACTAAAAACAGAAAAAAAAAAAAAAAGAAAGAAAGAAAGAAAAATCGGCAGGCTTTAAAATGAACACGTTGGTTATTGGCAGGCTTTAAAAAAATTTCATAAATTAAAACAGAAAAAAAGAAAACATAGAATTCTTACCTATGAGCTTCGTTCATCCACCGTGTCCGCATCTGCCAACTCTGTGAAAAGTTTGAAAACAAAAATTCTGCGAGGGAACGCAGCATCAAAATTCTTGGCAATATGAGTCTTAGAAATGAAGCTTATTTTGTCTCTATGTTGCATTGCCTTGAACTTGCAAAATTTGTAGCAACACTCAAATACTTAATGGCATAGACTGAGCCTTCTCTTAACACTTTTTTGAACTTAGGCATCAACTCCTTAGTTATACTACTGTGAATGCGGTTACCCTTCATTGTAAATAGAATCAATAGAGTTAAATATTAAAAAAAAAAAAGAATATTGTCAGTAGAAATAAGATGAATACGCATATATAAAACAAATATATTTTGCATCTCGATGTCGTGACAAATAAAGGCCAAACCAATCGTCTCTTTCCCATGGTTTGCCATGCGCACATAGATCTGAACTATGTGAACTATTCACGTAAGCAACCTCTTTGAATGTGTTATGTCCTTCACCAGCTTGAAGCAGACATCTTTGTTCAGATTCAAAGTGAAGCAAATCGGAAGAGCACACGTGCTTTAAATTTGTAGGTTAAAAGCCGGAGTTACGGACGTTAAGTTATATATAGTATAAATAGATTAAAGGTCATTCTTATATGAGCCCGTCTATTCAAATACCCAAAAAGAGCCTCGAAAACGAACATGCAGCCAATGCTTAGTAAAATCGAAGCGCCAATATACGGAAGAAGGCCATATCGTGAATCGATAATTGCTGTGAATGCGTTTTCAAATTTCCAATGCAATATTTCGCTACTCAACAAACAGAAAAAAAAAAAAACATAATAAAAACTCCAGATTTGGCAAGTTAATTCTCCCCGCGTAAAACTAAATATATACTATCCCACTTTAAGATATATATGGATTTATTTTTTTTTTTTAATAGCTTTATGCTATTTGGATGATTGATCGATCCTATGATGAACAATGCTTGTTGGTTCATAAATATACTACTTTCATGCTATTTGTGTTATAAAACTAAAAAAACTAAGGTAATATTAAAGAATTAACGAATATATATGGAGGAGGAAAAGAGGAGAGACTAAGAGAGGAAATTTTCACTTCTTAGTTTATGATGGAAATGAAGTATACAAACACCCGTGTTTATTGATGAAGGAAAGAGCAAAATGGTGATAAAAATACAATTTCATAATTACAACATATTACTTGATAACTAATTTGCAAATAGTAGATTGGTGGATCTAAATAGATAATAACTTATTTACTTCGGCCCCACTTGCATATTAGGCAAACTATTTGTATAAGCCAATCAACTTGCATCTTGTTTGATTGCCAACTTACATATTTAGATCACTAGTTTATTTTAATTCATTTGCATCCAAATAGTCATCCACCTAGGGATGTAAACGAGATGAGCCGGCTCACGAACCAAGAATCTCGCCTTGGTCCCAACTCGAGCTTTTTTGCGTCGAACCAAAAAAAGCCTAAGTTGAGCCCAGCTAGGCTCGCCCCAATAAAATTGAGCTTGGCTCGAGTTTTTTCTAAGCCGAGCCAAACTTGGCTCAACCTGTTAACTTTATTTTTCATTTTCTTAAGAAAATATTAAAAATATAATATAAGAAGTCATTTCTCCACTATGAGCTTTGTTAAGCTCATAAATACGAACTGGCCCACACCAAAGTTCGAAAAGGCGGAAATATGTCTCGAGGCGTTATTTCTTGATGAGGCAAGGCGTACGCCTCAAGGCGCTTGAGGCGTAAGCCTCTCGACAAACCGATACAAATAAGTCCAAATATTATAAAACAAATAACTTATTTCAAGCAAAGCAAAATAAATTGATGTATCATCACATGTTGCTATTGTTTACAATCTTGTAGTTTACAACTTATAACTAACTAGGATGATAAGTGGACTAAATGTCGCGTGTAGCAAAACCATTTATGAGAAAAAGAAAATAAGTAGCTAGCAAGAAAAAGGTAACATGCCTGTAGAATATCAATTTTTTTTATTGAAACACG